>WIPJ01017754.1:413402-438118 GCA_018155075.1 Cassiopea andromeda | reverse complement strand
TATATGTACATACGAACAAAAAACAACAACCGTTATAAAGAAAATAAGGGGAGTTAGAAGCTTGATGAAACATCGAAGTGATGAACCTGCTTATTTAAGATAAGCTTTTCCCACAAAATATGCAACGGTTCCTTAATTTTAAGTTGATGATAAGTGCTTGCTGAATCCACAATTGTGAAACAACTATCATTGCAAGCCTGCCTTTTTACATTTATCGGAACCATTTGAATTCTCTTGCACTAGAACATACAACGACTGGATATTATCATGTATTGCTTATTTACCGGATACTCAACCCTCGTAGAGTTATAGGACTTAAATTCGCTGAAATTTAGAATAATTTACGAATAATGAACAACTCAAGCTACATCACGACAGACCTTTGGTCTCTCAATACCAAAATTGTTGTTCTATTCGGTTAATAGATAGTTTTTTCTGAAGACGCAACAGTGCGCTATCGTTCCCATTTGATAGAATGTCACCCTCGCTAAGCGCACTACGTTATCACTAGGGTAAAAAAAAGCCTACAAAATGGTACCTGGTGACGTAAAACTGAAAAAAGTAACAAAAATTACCTAAAAACAATGAAAGTTGTGGGAAAATACAGTTTGACAGAATTTGTGGCACTCTCTTTGAAAATATACAATAACCCAATGATGACAATCTAGTAATTTAGGTTGTTGTTGTAATGCAAGATGGCGGGTTTTCCCATGCTCTGGGGCAAGAAATTTCTGTCCTTGACCAAGACCTTTGTTGTCATACTGAAGGGCCGTTCCGTCCTTGCTGATGTTAAAGCAGTTTTGCAGCTGCCCATACAAAATTAGGTAGAAAGGACTTTGAAATGTTGGTATCTTAGAAAAGATAATGCAATTCTTGTACAGAATGTCTCGATATTTTTTGCAAAATAAAACTGAACCATTTAAGTTGCGCAGTTACATATATTTTTAATTTATTTCTTTAGCTAAAAGAAGCTCAAAAAGCCAAATACTTAATACCATTTTAAGACACTAAAAGGGCTTCAGTTCTAAAATTCAGCTTTTTGCTTGCCAAGAAGACATGTACTCCGTACATTCCAAATGATCCCTCTATAGGGATTTCGTTTCGCATTTATAGGATGTTAATCCTGTTAAGCAAAATTTGTTATCGCAGTTGGGGATTTGGAAACCAAAATGAAAATGTGTGAGCCCTTCATGAAAGACTCTGCAATAACGGAATAGAATTAAATGGCAATATCCTAGAAAAGATATTGCAATTCTTTGTACAGAATGTCTCGATATTTTTGCAAAATAAAACTGACGCACTTAAGTGGTGCAACTACATATATTTTTTAATTGCATAATTACATGATCATTGCCGGGTATGCATTGATTTTAAATCCCAAAAAAACAAAATAGTGAACAAAAACCGGTAAAAATGCCAAACGGTGGCAAAGCTACATAACAAAATATTGACATCATGTCAAATCACTTCTTGGCATCCCTAGTTATCAAAGACAGGGATAAGAAAGCAAAGATGGAGACGGGTTAAAGTCATCACTTCTGTGAAATGCAAATTAGCAGATATGATGGGCGTAGCTGCCAAGAATAACTTGCAGAGGAGTTACAAAATTGGCTGAATATCGTTGGATGTGCCGGTGACACTTTGACCTGTTGCTGATATCGCTGACAACATGCTAGACACCTGTTCTGACTTGTCATTCAACCTCAGACAATCTGCCAACACGTGTCTACATGACAACATAATATAAATTTTTGGTGTGAGATTAAAGAAACTTTTTGTCTAATTTTCTCTACTTCTACCTGCATATCCATATCTCTAAATAGGTACCTCTATCCTTTTACCTGTGCCATGTCTCAAAGTTTCTGCCTATCATTTCTATCTGTTTAACTGTCTGGCTATTTGTCTTGTTGTCTTTCTCATTGCATGTCTTCTTGCCAGTCTTGCTGCACTGTTTTTCTGTCCAGATGTATCTGTTCATCTGTATCTGTACATCTGTATGTCCACCTATCTGTCTGTTTGTCTGTCTGTACATCCATCCATCGGGTTGTCTGTCCATCCGTCTGACTGTATGTCCTACAATCTGTCTCTACCTCTCTACCTCTCACTTTCACTCCCTCTCACACATAAAGATTTGGCTGAATCTCAATACAACAACATGGATGAGAAATACGTAAATATGCAAACCTTGATTGCCAAACTGATGTCAGCATAAGCACAGAAGCCTCCGCCACTTTCACCAGAACAATGATGAAATCCACCTCCAATATTTATACACCAACCACTCTCAAGAGCCAGTTTCGCACCCTAGGACACAGAGTGAACCATTTCTCATAAAAGCTACAAAAGACTTTGATTTTGATAATTATCTTGTGTACAGGGATGCAAGAAGCATTCAAACAGTGGGGCACACCTCTTCAGGGGGAATGCTCATAAGCAAAACAGGGCAGCTCTGTAAGTTGCGATTGGGTACACTATATAGAAATTTGTGAAAAATGCAGGGCATATGCCCCCTGGTTCACATGTCCATGCTTATGTATACATAAGTATGCAACATGTGTAACAAGGCATAGCAATGCACAAATTGTAAACAGTGCTCTGAATTGGAACAAATAGCTTTCCTGAGAAGATCCATGTTCCCACAGCTAACAAAGACACTCACCAATGATTTTCTCTCAAACAAATACCTGAGCTGTCCTTTCATGGCTTGGTTCAGGGGTGTTGAAAGCAGGAGAGCAGGGGCACAGGCCCCCTACTTTTCTGCATTAAATAGTATTTGTCACTTTTTTACTCCTTTTTCCAGAAGAAAGTGACGTAAAAAATCATGTTCTATTCATTCATATTCTGAATGCTTTGAAAATGATGCTATAGCTAGCACAGATATGCAGAATTCTAAGATAATTCTCGACCTTAGTGACCAGGCCACTCCACTTTGAAACTCGTTCTGGCCCCCTGTGGTCTAAATATATTTCTATGCTGCAACTTAATTTGTAAGAATCTACTTGCCCTGACATCAGGGGTGAAGCTAAAGAAAAGTACTGAAGGGGTGGACAGCCCAATTTGCTGACAACAGAAGGTTTATCTCACATTTTGTCACTAATACAATACTGACTAGCACTACTGATGTACAAAAAATTTTCCAACAAGATGAGCTTTAGGGGTGTGGAACTTCCCCCAACATCCCCCTATGGCTACTCCCCTGCCTGGCGTGTTATATTTTTTACTCAAAGAGAATGCAAGATCCATACATCCAAATACTGACTGAGGTAGTAAATTAACCTATGTACTGCAAGTAGTGAAAGAAGCTATGCATTAAATTGGTCTTCAGAAATAGAAAGCAATACACCAAAGCTATGTAAACACATTGAAGGGGTTTAACAACAAACACGAGTTAGTTATCAGGAAAGAAAAAGAACAGCAAGTGTGCTACATACAAGAATTGTACCGCCTGTTTGCAACCTTAAGCGCCTTAGAAGAACTCTTTGCACAATGCTATTAGGTACAAAACCAACTGGAAGTACTTCTGTGATAATGGCAACATTCCAACTACTCTGAAAAGACATAACTTCTAGGTAAATAACAACAAGTTCTGACATAGGGTACATATCCAATAATACTCTTTAAAAACGATCTCAAGTTAGATCTAAATTGAAGCAAAATGGTAGTTCTACCATTTTGCTTTAAAAGTATATATCTTACATCTACTATTCAATTTATCAATGAATAAAAAAACAATAAGTTGGGGCAGCCCTAATCATGGCATTAATTAATAAAGCCAACACAAGAATTATTTCATAGATTATAAATCCTATCTACTCTTAAAACATACTAATATCATACATACTATAAGTATAAAACATACTTAAAACATACTAAATGCTAGAATGACATTCCTGTAGATGTAAAAACATCACCCTCTTCTAATAGTTTTCAGCAAAAACTAAAAGCTTTCCTCTTCAAAACCACTACAAAGTTATTAATAGAAATTGTGATTCAGGAAGTCACCATCTGCCCATACTATCTGTTGTCCTCAAAGAAATCAAATGAGAAATTTTGAATCAGGGGGGGGGGGCTTTCTCTCCTGGATTAGTGTAACTACTGAGAGAGCTCCTCCTTTAAGCAATCCCCTTGATGCAATTTGTCATGCTCCTTGTTTTGTATCTATATATTGTATTAATTTTATTGCTGATGTACTAATTTTGAATGTAGCATTGAGTGGTAGGTATGTATTAGTTGCTTATATTGTAAGTATGTACTGTATTAGTATCTAGTTGTTTAATTATTTATTGTTAGTATTTTGATCAAATTTTATGCAGAGGAATTTAAACATGAGAACTGAACTTTTGACTATTCAGGCTACACAGCTATCTTTAGGTCAGGAAGACAAAAAAAGGCATTCCAATGGTCCTATTCAATTAGTTTAAGGTCATCACTGAATAATGTTATACTATATTGTGTTACAGCTAAATTCTCACCATATTTATACTACCATTATTTATGGATAATTGGAAATTTTTGACAGTAAATTAAATATTAAACCCAAATGCTAATAATTTAAGCAACAACCTCTAAGCTCTTCAGGTATTTCTCAGTGTGCACCATCAATAAGTCTGACTTTGTAGGTTCCAGTGGCTTAACCATGTCCTTAACATTCAGCATTTTGGCATCTAGAAAAAACAACTGCCATAGCTTTTAACAAGATGGCTGTATTTTTGTGGAGCCTATACTTTTTTAGCATTATCCTATCATGCTTTGCAGGCAAAAGAGATGAACTTAATAACAGTCAAAGTCTCATCCAACAAGATGAGCTTTTGACTATGACATTAACTGCAAAGCATGATAGGACATCAGCTGGTACAAACTAACCAAAATAAGTATTACAAATAACAATCATTCACAGCTCTAATATACAGAGCATGGCTCTATGCCATAAAAATGGTTGACATACTCTCTAAGTAAGTAGCAATTCGTCCCCATTTCTCAGAATCAAATGGGTGAAGCTTCTGCATTCCACCAAATCAAATATTGTATTCATCAGAATAAACTATTGGCAACTGATCATCTGCCCTTTCAACATCGAAAAGCTTTGTTTGATAGTTTTCCTCACTGGAAGGAGACAATAAAGAAATGGATACTTAATTCACACTGCAAAGCTTTGAACCTGGTGTGATTGCAGCATGTCATGCACCATTCTAACAACGCATCTAATTTGCTTCGCATATACAAAGTTGTCCATTTCACACTGATAAATTTAGAGATAAAATTGTGGTTCATACAATATCTTCAATCCTCCAGGTTGCTCATCATGCTCATGTTTAAGTAAAAACATAAAAAACTGTTTGAAAATGATCTACTCTGTGGACAAGGCTGCAGAGTATAGCAGGTTCAACTACAACCATGGATGTACACAATGAAATTTAAGGGTGTGCAAGTGTGTACTTGAAAACTGGGATCTCAAGTGTACACCATGAAAGACAGACAATGGAATTATACACATTGTTGAAATTTCCTACTTGAGGTTGAGCCAAATGAAATTTCAAGTCTGCACTCAAACTTGCATGCTGGAAATTTGCTGTGAGAATTCTAAACTAATTATCATTTCCTGCAACACCCAAAGCACAATTGACCAGCCGTATTTTCAAGGCATACAAATGATTTTTACATAAAATCTCGGGTGTTCACTATCATACTCTGCGGTCTTGCCAGTAAGTATACTAGTACACGTTCTATTATGCGAGGCTATTCTAAATATGAACTACTGACACATCTGAAGGCTGTTTGGATTTTGAGCTTTCACCACCCATTATTTAGAATATCCTTTCATTATTTCTACTTCACAATTTCTCTTCTGATAAATGCGAACTCTCTCAACAAGAAATGCCTTCACTGTATTGTTTGTTTTGAAAACATAGCCTCTTTTGAATCTCCGTCTCGTTTTCACCGAGAGATGGAGTCATACAGTGAAATAAACAATATGCCGGTCAGTGTGTGTTGTCAGTTCCAAGCAACTGCATTCATGTTGCTGGGATCCAAAAAGGTGATCTCATCTTTGTAGTGCCTTGTAGCTGGAGGTAAGCTTGTTAGTTAGTATTTGTAGAAAAAGATCTATGTTTCCTTTGTCAAATATTAATGATTGTCTAAGAAATGGGTGGCTTTTGCCATGAATCTAGCAAAATATTGTTAGATACACTTGCCAAAGCGTCAAAAGTCAGGGAAAACATTGCAACCTTTTGTCATAGGCTATTTAATATTTTACTATACATGCTAATACAGTTACTAGTTACGACAAAACAACCTTATGGCTTGTTTTTTCTGCAGATATCTTACAATCATTGGCTTTACATTAATCATGCTTGCTTGCCTGAGACAGTATTTTGTAAGATCGGTTCAGTACAAGGCTTTAGTTTGCTGTTGGAACTCCACATCATGTCAAAGCATTGTTGTGTTAAACCCAGGATCAACAAGTTTGAAGTGCTCTGCATATGATGCTCATGACTTGAGACTCAAAGGCACAACTATGCCATTCTTCCATCAAGAAATACAGGTTACAAAGGAGAACCGGCAGAAGCTATTTGCAGATTTCCTTAAAGAAAACTATGATGACTTTGGTGATGTTCAAGCATTTGGACTTCGAACTGTGCATGGAGGTACACACTTTAAGGAGACAACCTTGGTTACAAACTCTGTTGTAGAGACTTTAGAGCAGCTGATACACCTTGCACCTCTTCACTTGCCACCTCTCCTTTCAACTCTTAAACAAGTATACACTATGCACCCCATTACACCTTGTTACCTAGCATTTGACACAGCTTTCTTTGCAGAATTGCCAGAGCATGCCAAACTATATCCACTGCCCTATGCCATGGCTGAAAAGAACATTATCAAGTATGGCTTTCATGGACTAAATCATCGTTATTGCTGTGAAAAGATATCTATCATGCTTGATCATACCCCTAGTAAGTTGATAACTTGTCATCTCGGTGGAGGAGCATCAGTATCAGCAGTAGAAAATGGGCATTGCATTGATACGTCAATGGGGTACACCCCTCTTGACGGAATAATGATGACAACAAGGACTGGAAGCCTTGACCCTAGTATCGTTCTGCAGATGGTAGCTGATCTGAATGGTGACATTGATGAAGTTGAAAGAATATTGAATCAACAGTCGGGTATTCTAGGTATATCTGGTCTTGCTAATATGCAGCAGGCTACGGAGGAGCGTGATTTTAATCCAAGAGCTAAGCTTGCCTGTGACATGTTCTGTAACCGTTTGTGTAAAACGATTGGTGGTTATGCTGCAGTTTTAGGGGGGATCGATGGTCTCATATTCAGTGGTGGAATTGGAGAAAACAGTTCGTTTGTACGTGGACAAATTGCGAAACAGCTTGCCTTTCTCGGAATTGACTTGGATATTGTGTCAAATGACGTAGTAACTAAGGAAGACCGTATTATATCGAGTTCCTCTTCATCAGCTACTCTTGCTGTTGTTCATGCTAATGAAGAACTCGTTATCGCTCAGGATATTAGCCGAATGTTTCTAGAGTCTTTTGATGTTTGACCTTCTGTATTGAGCAGATTTTTATGTAAATATATTTTTGTCGAAACGAGCAATACCTGCCTAAGTTGTTAGAGTACTTGTTATGTTTAGCACTACAGAAGAGCTACTAACTCCTTCCCCAGTAAGGCAATGTTGTGTGAAGCAAATATGAAAGATTCGTCCATGTCTGGAGACACGTGCGCGTGTCCACAGACGTGTAAAATCCCCAACACGAGCGAAAAATCGCCCATACCAACATCCCTCTCAAAACCGTGCTTTCATAACTGCTTTTATCTTTTTTTATCCTAAATGATATATTTGACATTCCTCAAAAAGAAGATATTCTGTTTCTTGGATAAACAAATCTTGAATCGCACGTGCAATGCCAGACATTTAGGAGCAACCGCTCTGGCAGACAAGGTGCACGTACAAATTGACGCTCTTGCACCAATTTCTTCCTGGCATAGACTGAATGATATTGTGAGTAGATATGGTGCATTTTTACATAGGCATGGTTTCAGCAAACAACTTACATTGTATGATACTGACATGCAACAGCGCTCCTCTCAAACGGATAAATCTCTTAACGAGGTTTTTATTTTACATGTCGCTAGAGATCTGAAGAATGTCTCTTTCATCACAGTTATAAGTGCATCTTTCAACACAATTAATTAGTTTTGTTTGATGTACTATGTAAAAATACTCAATTAGCTCAATGTTTAGTACACCATCTGTAACTGTTGTTCTGTTGTTTTATTTCTGTTATATCTTGTTGTAGTTTATTGTTTGCTTTAGGTTAGCTTCATTTAGATCTTTGTTTCGTTGTTTTGATTGGCTGCATTTTTAGTTGCTAGGAAATAGTACTGATAAGATAAGAGAGACAGAACATTTGAGCGTTAGTTTTTGAAAAGAGCTGTCAGATGTCAGCGTAAGTCGTTGGATGCCGCAGAATAGGAATATGAATTTTAGGATTATTCGCTTATCGCTGTTTTACGCTACTATTAATTTAATGGATATTATGTACATATCTTTTGACGATGCTTGAAGCTGCTGATTTAGTTTCTTTTTGTGCACATTGTTTTCGATCATTTCGCATTTCTTTGACTTTCTCCATCATGACAGCAGGCGGCGTGAACATGAAAACTACACATTGCTATTCTCACAGACACTAATGTAACCCAATGCTGTCACTGCTTCCACAGCTCCGCTTTATCCTATTTTCTCCTAAATGAGATACTTGACGTGGTTCAGCAGCAAGAACCTCTGTATTTTGGATACACAAATCTTGGACCGTACGTGCTGTTCCAAATAGCTACACTTTGGTACCTAATAGACGTCCTCCCCTGCTACTTAATTTTTCAAGTGCTGTTCCACCCAGAAGGTTCTTATTCCAACCCCTGGTTATTAATTTTTTCAGCAAGATCTCACCCAAGGCAATTTCTGGAAGAGATACTTTGGCCTGCAAGTAAAAAACATCACAAGAAAAGCACGCTGACCGCGTGTCTTGTGTGGTTCGGCGTTGTTTCATTCTGTGGCATTGCCCATTTTGCTGTGATATAAATTTTAACAAGAAGCCATTGCCTTTCTATAACATTTTTTATCATTTTTAACCCTCCCTGTTTATTCCAATCACCAGCTAATTAGGTTTTGAAATTTTTCCAGCCCCCCTCAGATTATTTCAATCCCTCTTCTATTAGGCAGCAAAGGTTAAGAGCATTCGCTCGTGCAAACAAGGGTGCACGCGCGAATTGCCGCTCTTGCGCCAATTTCTTCCGGGCATGAAAAGCTTTTGGAACTTGAGACTCCCTGCTAATAAATTCGGTCTTACAACTTCCTCGAAGAACCGTGGATTGCTATCAGGTCATAGGAGCAATCAGCTAGAAGCCGAAACTTCTTGCCCGTGATGTGGCCCCACCTGAACGCAATCGAGAGCTTGAACCTCCAGCGTACTAGGTTTTTACCAAGAGTGTGCCAATTCAAATTTTTGCCATTAGTGTAGACGTAATTTAATAACTAGGAGGAACCACGCCCTAGTCCAGTTTTATGTTATAGCCATTTCATTATTCTCAGTTTGTTGAGCTGTTCAGTCTACCATTTACCGTTTGCACAATCCCGGATTAGTTTCATATCAGAATGTCCCCCCCCCTAGTGTAATTGTGCTCACACAGCTTTAAGCGAATCCTATGCTTGTTGCATCGCTTTTCCGGAGTAAAAGTACTCCTCTCTGAAACTAAGGTAGATTGGTTTGTTAGATGCATCGGATTGGTTTGGTGCCGTGTAAAAACACGTACGGTGGCTTCAATTTCCCAGCAGTATTTACAAACAGAGCGTATCACAAACTGAATCCCGCATCGCATGAACAGGACCTCAGTGGAACGATTGAATGCATTATTTTGACGTTGCTATGACTTTAATACCAATTAGACAATTAAAAGCTCATACAGATCATCTCTTGATAGAATTATGATCAGCTCAAGTGATACTGTTACGCGGCTGATTAAAATTTGCATCATACAGTAGTTTTATTCACATGGCTTTGAATGAATATGGCGCTTCGTGCACAATTTAAATATCCTTAATTTGAAGGTGAGGAATATCAGGTTACTAAATGCACGTCACTTAAACAATTGTCTAGCCTAGTATCTATGCAGGTTGTTTTATAGGTGTGGCTTGCTATCGAAAAAATAGATGTGACTGCCCGGCCCACCAGACATCTTTCAACTATTTGCTGAATCTTGCTTCCTGCTTCAGTTGATGCAAAATGGTAGATCAAAGTATAGTCAATAATATTAGGTTCTGAGACTTTCAAGAACCTTTTTTTAGATTAGTAATAGATGCAAGAAAGAGGAGCGAGGACAGTGAATTTTTACGACGGCAATGAAAGGCTTTAGAGGTTGTTTTGTCTCTATGGATGTGCTGGTAGTACTCATATTCTAAGCAAATGCCCGAATACCCACCCAGGACTGTAATCGATAGCTTAAATCAGCACTTCAGGTGGTTGCTTGGTCATTTTCAGCATAGGGCAGACTCAGAATGGGAATGTCATTCAACGCTTTTGCTGTATTTTGTTGCCATAGTTCAGTCACAAAGCATGCAAAATGAGATGAAAAAGAATATTGTCCCTAAATAGTAGAGGACCGTAAACAGCTGAACTGGTTGAGTACACAGATGCAAAAGTCAGTTATGCAGTAAGTGAATTTAGCGCAGATCATCGCTATATAGCGCCTCAGTGAAATATTGGGGTAAGTGTCCTCCCTCCCTCCTATCCCCTATTACCTACGGGCCTGCAATATCAAGAACACGCTTGTCTATATTCACAACTTTTCTCATAGTGCTGTGCGACTGTTATGTATAGGCCGTGATGTAGTCATTCTATTTCCCCCCGCCCCCACCCATGATTTTATTTATGTGTTGCGCATGTAGTAAATTACATGCTTAGAAAAAGCGCTTGGCCATTGGATTTGGAAGATCTGCACTCCAATATAAGAGTTCTAAGTTCTCAAGATATGACTACGATATATGATGTGTTCCTATGAACCCTCGTTTTCTATCTTCGAAGGCGAAATTAAAAGACGTAAGACGTCTGGTTTCCAGGCAGTGACACATAAAATAGACCCTACACAAAGGTATTTTTTGTGTTACACTACCTGGACAACATAAACGTGCTGCAAGTCATGACGAATTCGGTGGGCTATGCAATTTTCTAATCTTTTTGCTTCCTGTTTTTCCAGTCACTGTTTGATAGACTACTTCTTGTAATTTACGACTTTTTGTAAGAGTCTTCTGTGTACGTCATGGTAAACTGGTTTTTGGCCGCATGCCTCCATTCCACTTGTTCTGCATATCTCACAAGATTTATTGTACATGCGATTTTGCCCCATGTAAAGGAAACATGCGCTGCATTCTTTGACCTATGCAATGCACTTGGCATGGAACGTCATACAGTAATATTCACAATATAGTACGTCACAGATTCAGGAGTTAAAATCTGTCTCATCTCTGTTATCACTTTTTTGCTTTAAACAGTCTTCTCTGCGTCAGTACCAACTTTCCGACATGAATATAACACTTTTTGCGGGTAAAGTAAGTTTAGTAGGGGTACCACAAGAATCTGTGTTTGATCTTTTATTCCATGCAAGTTGAGCTTTAGGGTCAAATATTTTACAGAAAGGCATTGAAAGCCAGCAACTGGCCCAATAAAATCACAAAAACAAAAACCAGCTCGATGTAAAATACAAGATTCTGATAGAGTTTTGTGACCATTCAGGCAACAATCTTAATAAACAGAATATGGCAAAAAATCACTCTCTTTCCAAGAAGCAAGAATGTTTTATGATCCTCCGAAGGATATTCGGATGAAGAATTGCTCGTGTGCTCTTAGATCAAACTTTGCCTGTATAATAGCATCAATGTAACCGATGTAACATAACTCTGGGCATCTCAAGCAGAGTAGTGGACCAAGCCCACATAAGGATCCTTTTTATTCGTAGCAAAGTTAGGTCTATATGCCCCTTGATTTCCTAAGCATCAAGAGTATCAAGAAAATTTCGAGCTATTAGCATTGAGCACGTTGAAATCCAAACTATTTTGTAAAAACGCGTAGATTTTGCGCTTTTCTGGACCCCATTGTCTCTGCTGGGCTATGTTCCAGTTGGTCCTCTCTCGGAGAGAGGATCAAGTGGACCATAGCCCAGTAGTGACAATGTTAAAAGATGTTCTGACGTATTCCTGATGTAGTTGATTCTTTTCATTTGACAGGTCCTTGGATAATGACAGATTTTTCCATTCTAAGCAATTCATTATTGCTATTACTTTTTATATAGAGCTTTTCGTAATTTTTCTCGCAGAACATTTTCTTAAACATATCCACTTTGGTTTAAGGATATGGGAATAAATGTCTCAGAAATTTGTATTCACTATATGTAACTCCGAAAAAGATATAATTATCTTTGTACGGAGGGGGGCTAACGTGCTTGGATGAGGGTGCTGCTGGCGTCACCTTAGATTGCACGGGCTTACTTTCAAGTTTGTATGTATGTCAACGCATGTAAACAGGCCCTAAGAAGAATTGTAGAACTGTAGAGCTTAATATCATGCAGTTCATGATAGAATTATTTAACAAATTGATTGGTTTCATACCCCCAAAAATGTTTCAAAAAACAGTCGAACCCCCGCCTATAGTCTTTAAAAAAATTCATACCCATGCAAGTTTGCATCTGCCCCGGTACCTGTCAAACTTAATGACCACTCCCTTATATCAGATCTTCAGCATTGCCAGGTGCTGGTTCTACTATTGATTACAATTCACATTCATTAAACTCACTCAAAATTATATGTCTGTAATAGAATTATTTTGCTAAAGTAATTAGATTTAACTTTTGATATACCAGTGTTTGACCAAGGGCAAGCGTCAGAAAGAGTCATCAGATACAGTACTTCCAACCACGTGCACATTTTCGACAATTAACCGGTATATAGCAGATTTTTTATCTTTTTACCGCGAAAAAGCCTGAAGATTATGCTTCCGCAGTGACGATGGAACAGTGAATAATTTTTAAAGACATCAATGGCCACATTACACGACAAAGTTTTACGTTTCTAAGAAAAGCGTCAGGTAAAACGTGTTTCCTAACAAAAGAACAAAAGTGCATATCAAAAGCATTGAAATCGGAAAGATTAAACTAAGAGGATTATACATTGCAGAATAGATCACTGTACTGTAAATCTAATTTATTTGACTCGAATATTTTCTGCCTATAAATCACACCAAAGTCAATAGCAACGGAAAATCCAATATTCTTTTGTAAAAATTATTGTGCTAATGACATTTCAAACTGAGCTTCGCACCTTCATATCTTCAAAGCAGCCTTTTGATGTAATTAGGGTACACGGCTTTTTTACAGCTTAAGACCTAGTTCCAAACCTGATTTATTCTTCTATTCGCTTCATCAAATTTAGGACTAGAAAGTTCCTCAATAGTTCCTTAATTTTCATTTTACATAGAGTGCCATGAAAGTGGTACAGACGCAAGAAAATTCCGAAGTTCTGAATTTTGCCTTTAATGTTGGCTAGATTTAAGACCAAACATGTGAAGAAGATAGAAAAGAAGTATGTGAATGCATCTATGTGATTCTTGGCTGCAAACGAATGAAGGCAGATTCTTAATTCTTGAGTTTTTGCAGTTATAGAAAGACCTTTTTCAAATTGAAAAGCTCCCAAGGGATATTTCCTTTAGTAGTACAAGTTCATTAAACATTTCAGCTATTTATATATACATTCCTTATATAAAGTTGCTCCATATAGAAAAGCATGCACTCTGGGTTCTCAGGAAAGTCTAGAATAGCTAGCTAGATTGTTAGTAGCAGTTTGCTAGTTAGGAGGGAGTGCAGCCAGCTAGTATAGATAGTTATCATTTTTTCTTTTTTTAACCAACAAGGAATTACAAATTAGAAAATAAACATTAGAAGTTACAGTTCAATAGTTAGTATAGTAAGCATTTAAAGTCAAATAGTAAGTATAGTAGGAGTAGCATAATAAGCATTTCTGTTAAAAATGCATACATTGGGCGGGGAGGTCAGTGCTTAATAGACAGTATAGAGGCCCAAAAATTTCAAAGTTATTGCAATTAGCTGTCAAGATTATGTAAATATAAAGTACATAGTTTTTTTGATTTCCTTAATTTTTTTATTGATTTGCGTTCACGAAGTCCATGTGCTTTACGTACATATTCTTTCTACACTTTGAAATCTATAGGTTGGTAAAAAAGGGAGGGTTGGATTTTTCAAAATTACTTAGTTGGAGAGTGTTTGATAAATGAAAGTGGGTGGCGAACTCCTCGAAAATCCGCAATTAGGACCCCCTACTATTAGGTGCTAAAGAGTAGCTAATTAACTAGTTAGTTTGGCAAGTAGTTATTCGGTAAGGAAAGTAGACAGTTGGGAAACTAAGTACCGTAAAGCCTCGTATAAGCCCCCGGGGACTTATCTGCAAAAACGAATATTTGGGATATTTGGATGGGACTTACTCGAGGGGAGGGATCATTCGAGGGGGGCTTATTTCAAAGTTTGGCATTTTCTTCAAAGCTTGACATAAAAGAATGACAAACTATTCTCAATCAACTTGTTTAAAAAACTACAAAATGGTCATTTTGCAAACGAAATTTGTCAGCCAATAACAATTTCTTCATTACTATCGTGAAACTCGAGTTTCTTTTCACTTTTTGTCTCCAGTGAAATGAAGCAGTGCTATATAGTTACTGTCCTGTGAGGGCTTGTTGAAACAAGATATTATTCTGCAATTATGCTTCCCTCGACTAAGGCCCCATGGGGACTTATTAGAGGGGGACTGTAAATTTATGTCACTTTTACTACAGGGGCTTATTTGCAAAAATGATTGTTAGGTGGTGGCTTATCTGAAAAGGGCTTATTCGGAAGGGGGGCTTAGACGAACAATTTCGGTAGTAAGGTAGCTAGACAACTAAAGAGCCAGGCAGTTAGCTCGTCATGTACGTAACCCTTTGCTGTGAAATGTGGCATGAGCTCACTTTGTATGGAAAATCTCCCATAGTTTGCGTTTAGAACAAATTTCATATATTAGTGTTCTCGTTAGAGTCACCAGAACAATGCAGATTGGTTGCTAAGCGAGAGTTGATTTATGTTGATAGCCTACTGTATAATACATTCATGCAAAATGAGATTCTTTTCAACGCTGTATTGTCTCTGCATACAAAGCACGGCTCCGTCAGATTTTTTTCTTGCATCTTTCGGATGTAGTTGACGTCAACAGTCAAAAGTTAGGGGATGACCGCGATTGGTTTAGCAAATGGGTAATTGTTATATAAATGCTGACGAATATTCGAGGTGCAGTTATAGTCAATCTTAGACTACATATGCTTCATATAAAAGCAGACTCACGACCAACATTCAGCTTGTTCTTTGTTCATACAGCTTGGTAGCGAGCAACGGTTCAACGAACTACGTCTTTTCTGATGTAGATAAGCATTGCGTAAAGTCCACACATCTGCAGACTCAAGATTACAGCAACTATTACGCAACTGTGAATTACGGACCCCAGATTGAAGTTGTCTATTTCAAGGGCAGGTGTCTACTGCTATAGAAACCAAGTGGAAACACTCCAAGTAGTAGGCCGAGCAGATCAATGTGGGTTGCTATCACATTGTGTGGTATTTTAACAAGATTCCATATTACTGGAAAGTGATTATTATATATCTGTTATTAACCTTCGCTTAGCGAACAATAATCGGACCTCATTGTAAAGGTTACAAGATACCCTGGAAGTTGCAAAGCATCCAAAGGCCGTGGACCTTTCAGTACACAAAAACTCACCAGAAGGGATTTTATTGAGTTCAAGTCTACCTATCGTAAGCCAAAAGTTGAAGTCAGACTGCAAAATGGATAATCTTGGTTACAGGCTAGAGATAACGTCTCTAATTCAGTTCCCTTAACTACATAGAGTCACTGGATTTGCTGCGTTGTGGAGTTTACTAGCGGCTCTCTGTGTTCGCGGATTTTTCTCTATTGAAAAACAGCGAGGATTGGTAACCTTTTCGGTTTTTTTTCTTTCAACTGTGCGTTAACAAGCGCATGTGCATGCTACATAAATACATTTATGAATTAGTTTTAATCGGACAATTTACACGCATACGGCAATTATAGTATTCGTGGGTTCATCGCAAACAATGTCATCCTACGCACACGAAGAAAATCAATATGTTGACTTTGTGAGCACAGACAGAGAAATGGATAAAAGTCATGTTGATTATCAAGGTAAACAAGAAAAGGTTTTGCTAACTAGACGGTGGGTAGAGCAACAGAGGTTCCAATCGGAAGACTCACCCCATATAAGTGGACTGACAGACCGCAAGAATGGTATGAACCATTGGCTGAAATCGACCTCAAATTCAGGGGATTTAGGTAACGGACATATACAAAGTGAGAGCTTGGAGGGTCCTTCCACGCATGAGCATAAAACATGGAATAAACCAGATGTCAACGAAGAGACTCTGTTAATAGAGCGACGACTGAAAGATTCTGAAAACTCTGCCCCCTTAACAAACAATCATTTGATGATTGGAACGACTGGTAGTGCTTTGTCAAACAAGCTAGAAGATACACATTTACGCAAAGAAGCTCTCAGACTTCCCCTCCTGCCTAAATCCCCTTTAATTTCGCCTTGCGGCTCACCTTACGCTTCACCAAGGTCCAGTATTTGTCTCGGAAGCGATTCTTCGGTCGCATCTTCTCCTACAGACTCTCCCTCGAACTCACCCAGAACGAGAATTGTTAAGTCATTGCCAAGACATTTTGCTCAATTTAATAAACAGCATAATGAAAATTTGTCGAGCGTGACGAGGTCTCTGCCTGGAAGTCCTGTGACTCGTCGCTCCCTATTCGGACGGGCGTCTGATCTTAGTGAATCATCAATCAAGCGACAGGTGCCTCATGATAAAGAATCTATCGAACCAGACAAAAACCTTGTACATCAGAAAGCGGAAGATGTAAATGGAAATCTTCCTTTTGGGTATGGTGTTGAAAGAAGATCAAGGAGCCACGGGTCTAGGCTTCACTTCAGAAGGCCCGGCACACCAGTTACCCACGATTTGAAGCCCGGTCTACGTATTTTTCAGTATTCAAGATCAATGTCGGATTTAGGATCAATAGCTGAAAAACAAAGCCAAGTTAAAAAGAAGCGTGATAATTGTGTATTATTCCCTAGCATAACAAGTAGACAGTAGGTGTTGTAATTATCACTATATGGTAGAGAAAATCTTATTGCTATACGTGTTTTAGTATGAAAGTAGTACTCAAATACTTAAAAATCTAGGAAAGCTCAACACTGGATTCTTCAGACCTAAAAGAGTTGATAGGTTCATATGCATTTAAAGTGCAAATAATATGTGTATACTTTGTTACACATGTTACTTTGGCTTCCTTCAACAGTTTGTCTTCGATCTTCCATAATTTTTAAGATTTAATGTATCAGGTGTATATGCAGTTTTTCATTTTCGATTATTTTGCATATGCAGACTATCGAAAGTCGAAAAACATCTAAAACAAGGTGGTAATAAAGCTCTGATATTGAAGTTATGAAAAGCCAATAAAAGTTTTAAAAGTTTCATTACTCTGCCAAACTTAACTGTCTTGTAGAAAACGTGTATGGGTTTTAGTTTATTATTGACAGCTATTCTAAAGCCTAAACTCATCAGAGACATTATTGAGCGCGCGCCCACAGCGCTCAAGAGCAAAAGAGTTCAACAAGTGAGCGCTTGGGAGTAGCAGCCAGACCTACTCTCAAACGCGTGCGAGCGAACATGAAACTGGCCGCAGCGACTATGATCATTACTCGTGTATAAGTGCATACCTTTTGCGCTTCGAGCGCGCGCTCAAAAACATCTCTGACGAGATTCGGCTTAAGCATTCTTTGGATAGTCACAATTTGCTGTTATTTTTCAAACATAGTGATACTCCTATGAAGTTGTTATATTGATACCAATTAGACATATTCCAGTGAATCTTATATTAATTGAGCATATGCATGGCACCAGTGGTGTAGTTGTTGAATGTTAGGAAATACAACGCAAAAATTTAAAAGCAACAAAGCGTTTCTTAGCTTTACTTTCTAACCAAAATTATACGCAATTCGCCACCATTTGCTTCAGCAGGTAGCATACGCTGAAGACGAAACATTTTAGGAAGCATCAGAGGCGTTGAAACGACTTTCAAAGCGGAAGGGCCAGCTCACTAAAATCGGAGATAAGCTCAGGTAAAAATAATGAAACACGCTAGTTTATTTAAAAAGTGGGGAGACAGTGCCCCACCCCCGGTTTCGACGCCCCTGAGCATAATGGCGTTACACGTTTTTCTTTTTATAAGAAACATCTTTGAGCTGAGCCTGACTGTTTCTGAATATTGTCATATTTCGAGCCTGCGATGTTTCTTAAATATTTCTTAAAAGTATATGCATCTCAGTTTAAATTTTTCACAGGAAATTCATTTTACCCCAAGAGGGAGATGGTGATAGATAGCTATATTTTCGATATCATCAGCCTTGCCATGTCTGTTGATTAGTTAACAAAATGATACAGAATGATTATTGTAACAATTTATTTAATGTTCGCTAAAATATCAAAATATAGCTAACGAGCTAATTACCGTCAAGAAAGTAAAACAAAGAAAAATTATATTGCAGATTCTTTAAGAGAAAAACTATAAATGATGTATATGTATTTTCAGTTTAATGCTGAGCAACATTGCTTTTCAAAAAAGTTCCTTTTTTGTTTGACTCAGCCTGCAAATGTTTCATAAATGTTGCCTAAGAGTTAGGCAATCTGAGCCTCATGTTTCTTACAAACACAAGACGTGTACGCCGCGTTACCCCTCAATTCAACCCCTGCATAGCACCAATGGAACTCTTGCAAAATGTTTTCGAATGTGTAGCAGAGGGATGGAGAGAGATAACTATTGCAATGGGATTGAAGTATCACTCGTTTCTTCATAAGAAAGTTATTCATAAGAATGTAGTACTCAGATGTTAATAAAGCTTATAAGTGTACATGCATTTAAAATTCGATTTATCTGTGAACAAAATGTTACGTATTGTATGTTGGCTACATGGAATTTTTCACTTTCCACTAATGCGCATGCGCAAAACATCGAAAGTCAAAAAGTTTTGCTAAGAAAATTTTGATACTGGAATCGTGAAAAAGTTAAGAAAGTTTCAGTACTGGACCAAAAAAGCCTTCTTATAAAATAAAATAAAATTTGTTTGTTTATAGGCAGTAGCTCTGATAAATATCGTTGACACTCGTCTATTTAGAAAAATATTGTAACGAACCTCAACTCCTACAAATTTTGTTGCAAAGATGCCGAGCTTGGTATCCAATAGTTAACGTTTCCAAAATCTCTTAATTGTTTCTTGATTCTAAGAAAATCTCATTGTACCTATTATTCTATTTTTGAGATAAAAATAGTAGACTTCAAAATTACAAAATTTTTTAGTTATGTTCCTGTAGTACCACAACCTTGAATGCTGGCCGGCGGTGCACATGCTCCCATTAAGAACACTTTCTGGGGGCACCAAAGTGACAAAGTCATGCCTTAGCACAGTGGTTTTCAACTGGCGTTCCGCGCAACACTAGGGCTCCGCCAGTGCAGTCTAGGGGCTCCGCCAGAAGTTGCACAAATGATATATAGTGCTCTTTAATTCTCCTTTGCATATATGTGAGCAGGGGTTCCTCGAGACACTGGGATGCTGCTTTGGAGTTCCGCTCTTGCGAAAAAGTTGAAAACCTCTGCTTTAGCATGATCTGTGATATCGAAAGGGCGCATTTTAGAGGTCTGATGGAGGCGCTATTTTTCTCAACGACGAAAGTGCTCCCATGGAAGGTAATGACAAGCTTCTTGAACTTCAGGGATCCTTGGATGTCAGTTTCTCGTGCGACGTTGCATAGGTACTTTCTATTGTTTACCTACCAACAAAGTACAATATCAGCAGTTCATTGAAACTATAGATAATACTTTGTCTGATTTCAAATTTGATTATCCTAATCTATAGCAGTCTATAAAACTTTGTATACACTTCTGCGAGGACAGACTCTACTATCTCATGCACCCTTCCAGGTAAAATGATTCTGAATATATTTGCATAATTTTGCATGTCTGCATAACTGAAACCAAGTATAGACAATGATAGTTCTGCTTCATAGCAATATAAAGTTTCACGCATTTTTACAGGAAGGTAGTCAGAAACTAAAATAAGTGTGCCCTTGTAGCTATTTACAGTGCGGTCGACCGGTTATTGATTGAAAGATGATTAAAACAAATACCAATTTCATCTCAAAAAAGACATGAAATCATTGACAAAATTAGCAAATGGTTCTGAATGCAATCCAGTTTTATTCTATTACATTTCTTCTATTACACACTTGTTTCCAGACTTCACTTTCTGCCTCGCCCAACCTATATGAAAGCCACACTCATCTTTTATATCAACATGGATCTGTAGAGATTACTTAGGCTTTAAATGCAATCAACGGGATAGAGACATATGATTGCTGAAGTTGATAGAAAACTATTTTTTGACTCTGCTTCTGTCATATATTTGCCGCTTGTGTCGTCTTCCTTTCTCTTGAATTATTTCGACAAAAGAATTTTGCTCACACCCACAGAAAGCTTCTGAGCAGTGGCATGCCCTTTCATGGGGAGTGGGTCGTTGCACAGAAATTTACTGACAGGCTTGATCGAATGTTAAGCCATGGCACACGATAGTCTAGTTGGCAACAATTTTCATATATTACACGGAAAAGAAACTGTTCAAAAAATGACAAAAGAAGGACTTTGGCATCAATACAAAACACGTAGTTTTTGACACAGATGGTCATACTTAGCCACTAGGCCTTCAAACAATCTGCCGTCTGATAACAAGTGCTGGCAAAAGAAGCAACATACGCAAACTTTTGCAATGAAGTCCTTCCGACAGGGCAGGGACTAATGCTGCCATTGGCAAAATTACACAAGTAACGCTCAATGATGCCTCATTTTTCAAGTGTTTATCATCTTACAGGAGCATGCGATCTCGCTTTCATCGTTGTTTTGGTATACTGAACATTTTAACTTCTTTTGATTAAATATCATGTCATTCGCCACTCTCTATCTTCCATTGTCTTAAAGAAGACCACTTTTAATGATCGCTTTTTCGATGCAGCTTCATTCTCAGCATCTTCTATTGTCTCTTCAATAGATAAAGAGGATTATTTGTCTTCATTTCTCCACATCATTAAATGATCCAATGAAGTCTATTTTCACGTTCTTGCCGTTTCCAAGTGATAGGCTTTGAAGCCACGAAACAGGCAGTGAGAAATAAGAGACCTCTTTGAAAAGGCTGCAGTGAAAGACAGTCGTTTGTCAGCTATAGAATTAATGCATGACAGTACAGTCTAATGACGTCAGAATACAGCAGATGCGAGTCGATTGTGATGTAACTCTTTCATTGCAACAGAGCTGGAAAGTTCATGCTAAAATGCTCGTTTTTGGTAGGATTAGCATGACTTGCTGCTTTTGGAAATAGTTGAAGAGCATACGGTCAGTGTGATAAAGCATATACATTCTTTTTATAAGAAAATGATGCATGAGAAGTTGTGCTCGATTGCTCAAATAGTCAAGAAAGTTCAGTACTGGATTTTAGGGACCAAAGTCTATAGCCCTGTTTACATTACACAAACTAACCCGGGGGCGAACCCAGGTTAGTTTGAGCTGAGCTAGATTAACTAAACATAGTGTGAACGCATATCAGCGTCGAACCCGGGGCAGTTTCACTGTTTGCACATGCGTGTTTCTAAATTGTAGCCATGTGCGCCACTTTAATTCAACAGTTTCTTCACTGATTGTGCTTGTAGACTAACAACTCTATTGGAAATTGAACACATTTTGCTAAAATGAGTACTTAAGCTGTTGAAAGAAGTTCAATCTGGGCTGATGAGGCAGTTCTACTCCTGATAAGAATTTAGGCTGACGAAAAGATCTTTCAGCAGATAGATACTTGCTCAAAAAAGCGGATCTACGAGAAGATGGCCAAACTATGGATGCATCTCTTTATTTTCTCCTTCAAGAAAGTTGGAGATATTGATAGTTTATTTGGGAGGAGGCGAAAAGTGTTTAAATTGTTTCACAGTGTAAACGGAACAGGGTTCGCCTCGGGTTAAACTAACTTGGGTTTGTCCCGGGTTAGTTTGTGTAGTGTAAACAGGGCTTATAAGTAAGCATACATTTAAAATCCGCATCATCTGTGCATAAAATATTTTGTATGCTATGTTGCCAGCTCTTCAAAAGTTTAACTTCAGTTGTTTACTAAATTTTACAATTAAATCAAGTGCGCGCGGAGCTTTTTCCTTTTCTATTAATGTGCATGCGCCAAACATTGGAATTACAAGATATTTGCTAATAAAGTCATTTAGAAAGTCCTATTACTGGAATCATTAAAAGGTCAAGAAAGTTTAAGTGCTGAGATTGGAAAAATTTCCTAATAAAAAATGCATTTAATAGATTTTAGCAAAAGGGGCACGCAAGTACAATTTCAGAAGAAGTGTGTCAAAAATTTGAAAAATGGACATAGATAGAAGAGGTCGAGGATGCAGTTACTAAATCAATTCTACGAAATAAATTGCCTTAATGCAATTATCCATGGGGAGTCCTATTTACAAACAATGACACAAAATAAGGATTTTAGAGGATTTCCTGCTTTGCTCGAAAGAATTGAATTCATGCGGTATCATTATCTTCAGTAGCAACCACGCAGAAATGCTAGGTTATATCACAAATTTGCAGACAACAGGATGCAACATATAAACTCAAATTCATTTAACACAATGAGCATAGAATTTTTAAGTAGTTAGCAATCTCCCAGCTGTAGAGCAATATTTTCAAGCAATGAGCTTTAAACTTTGGAGCAACAAATTCAATCTTGTAAAATCTTCTTACATCAGGCCAGGGATTCTATTAAAAAAATTTGAACTGTGCACAAATCCAGCGATGTTGTGTTTAGAAATTAAATCTTGATTGCAATTGTGATTGAGCTGCCTGATTTTTGGGAAAAGAGGTAGACAAATGCTTCTATAATTCCATCTATAGCTACTTTTCATAAATATATCCGGCCCGCTCTAAAACTGTTGGTAGGCCCATGCTCTAAAGCCATATGATTGCACTTTCATTTCATTTTCCATTTTTCACCTTAAGCCAGTGGTGCCGTCCTGAAATTGTAACAAGGGGGTCTGTGGTGCAGAAAACAGATGGACCACGCCCTTGACCACACCCAATTTACTTGTCGCAAGACAACGATTTACTTGTCGCTGCTCTGCGCATATGGAAGAATTGAAAAGGAGAAAACCTACGTATGATTTTAGCACTCATCTTCTATTGATCGGAGCGTATTTGTCCTCTCTCCTCCTTCAGAAAATGCATAGTTAAGAGCTTATCCAGCCTAAAATATGTTCTATAAAGGGGGCTGAGCCCCCAATAGCTCTCGTAATTTTAAGAAGAGGGACTGAGCCCCCATGAGCCTCCCCTCTACGGCACACTTGCTTAAGCTTATTTATACCGGTTTAAAATTCAGTACTCTAGTTAACCATTGTGTGAAAAAATGTATGGCATGTTTGGTCCTGCGATTTGTTGCTTTTACTGTCAAAAAACCCGATTACAGGAGTGTCCAGGAAACTGCCGACGGGTGACTGGCTCTTCCGACAGGGGCTAATTGTTTTGGTGGGGGCTATAACCCTCTAGCCCTCAACTAGCGTCACCCCTGCCCGAATGTCGATTTGAATAACTGCAGCAAAAGAAGAAAGACAATTGCGAACTAACCAAGTTCGTTGCGAAGTTTAGAGCACCGAATCATACTACATGCATGACTTACGAATATCAAAAGGGAATAATGCAGCGAGAAGAGGAGTTCACAATAACCCTTCAACAATTAACACAAGTTTATTGAGAGTGGCATTACCACAAACATAATCAACTCAGTAGTTAATTAAGCTATACAAAACAATGAAGATAAAATCTCTTACATCAGGACAAGTAATGTTTTGACGTTGTTGGAAAGAATGTGCAGATGTTTTGCTTGACGTTTTGTACATTCATTAGGTAATAATCAAAGCACAGCAATTTACAACTACTAATTAAATCTTGATGCAGTAAGTAACTTGAGCGTGAGATCAAGCATCCAATACCTACAAGTCATCCCATGATTGTAACCACTGCTTCAAAAGGTTCTCTTAGACATCTGCTGTGCAATCCATACAATCAATTCTCAATCAATTTGATGTCTCTGCTGCACTAAATAGATCTACATTTGCGGCTACGTGCATCACGATTTCATGTGTTTTATTGAGAATAAAACTGAGCAGAAGCAAATCATACAAGAAATATCTTGAGCATTTCTCTTAATACATTTGCCAAACGACAAAAGAGGACAAATGAGCGTCCTGGGTATGACGTAAAACTGCATCCGGTTGTGGAGTTTCGACGTGGGAAAATGAGGTTACCCTTTGCCTCAACTACCTCCAGGTCACCCTTGAGCAAGGTGTAGTACCTGTAAGCTCTCCCCGAGACCTTGAAATACCAGGTTGGCATCCGGCGGGGGCTAGTCTGTCTCATGGGTAGGGGGGACTCTTTAG
>WIPJ01017754.1:359770-389200 GCA_018155075.1 Cassiopea andromeda | reverse complement strand
ATATATATCAAATATCAAAGCAAAACAATCAAAATCATACTTTTTGAAAAGTTCAAAGTCTGAAAAATTGTTTTTTAATACTTATGGGCTTAATTGAAGAACTTCAAAAATCCACTTTTGGGGCCATTGAAAATAAATTAGCCCATATAGGCTCCAATCTTATTAAAAGTTATATGAACCCCAAGTGCCTCCGTTAAATCTACCTCAGTGTAAAGCTTTCATTAGATTTTCCCATACGCCCTACCTCTATCTTCACAACTATTTATATTGTCGTCACATCGTAAAAAACAACCTGATGTAGTACGAAGTACACTAGTCTGGACTTTTTGTACTGCACATTTTCTTATAGAAAAATGGTTAGGGGGCGATCATTTTTAATGCTGGACGCAGGGGGCGAAGAATTTTCGCGGGGTGTCAAATATTTTTCGAAACGACTTTCAAAGAGGAGGGGTCTGGACACTAAGGTTGGAGATGAGCTCAAGTAAAAGTAGCGAAACATTCTAAAATCTGAAGATTGAGGGGGCGTTGCACCCCGGCCCCCCCCCGGTTTCGACTCTCCTTTTGTGTTATCAAAATAACATGTATATGAGGCACTGAGAGAGGGTTATAGCCCTCCGCCGGAACATGCAAGCACCCACAGGAATGTGAATAACACTATTCTCCAAGTTTTTAATGGTGCGCTTCCTTTTTCAACTGTTGATCTTCTTTGGTTGACTAAGTGTTATCATTATTTTTGCTGTACATCTAGCTTCTACACATTAATTTTATGTACACACGCGAAACATCACATTCGAAAAATTGTTCTAAGAAAGTGTTTTTGATACTGAGATCATAAAAATCTTTCTTGGCTTTTCTACTATTTCAGTAAGATGTTTATCTATGCGCAAAGCACTACAGGGACGCCGGAGCAAACTTTTGAGTGAGGAGGCTATGGCGAATGCGAGTCTCGTATGAAGGAACGTAGCCCCTGAGACTATGAATGCAGAGATACATCCTGTCTAGATAGAGTATTGTCATCTTAAGATAATAAAGAAATTAAATTGATGAACCTAAACAGCTACACAGAAGATCTGACTCTACCAATCTAAATGTCTAAATCAAATGCAATGAACTTTCGTGGAACATGAAAAATCATTGTTCATTGAAGTGTTCCTCATTTTTGACTGTCGCTTGATGTGATATTGGGTGTACACTTTGGTTTTCATCTTCATTTATCGAATAGGCGGTAGTGTCCATCGATATCACATGCCCTGATTCTTCTGCTACCCCAGTAGATCCTGAACAACAGCACTTCATGCTTGAAAGAATAACGTTGCCAAATGAGAGTAAAAGTAAAATCCCGCTGAATGTAAGCAATGAATAAAAGAACCTGCGATGCATAATTTTCCTCTTACAATCATTTGGGCTCTGGCAGTTGCAAATGTCAATAGCTATTATACTTTCCACTGCAATACAAAAGCCTATGGATAACAGCGAGAAGATTGAGAACCCCAAATTAACTCCATTTAAGTGTCGATTAACTGGTTGGAGCGTTGAAATCACCCAAATGATTCCACTTGCTACGATAATACAGCCAAATGAAAAATTCATGATGGCGATGATCGGATAAGTGATGCATTGAGGGATATAGACTCGTGTAGCTATCAGTACTCCACACACAATCTTGGCCAACGCAAAGAGTATGTATAAGCATGCCAATAAAAGTGTTACACTACAGCGAAATCTTCTGCAGCGATGCTCGCTTTCATCTCTTTTTGGCCACATTGTTGCTTTACTAGCATTCGTCTCAAGATATTCAACCTGCTATATTTATTGGAAAAATACTTTAATTATCCTGAGTAATTCAATGCGTCATAGATTCCGCAAATGCACTCCCACACTTTCACTATTACGTACATGGGACTTGACGTTGACCAATGAAGTGCTGCAGAGACGAGGGTTGCCAGATTGCATTTATATGAATTCCCAAACCGAGGATCAAAGAATACCAACATCCATTGTTTTCAAGAATAATGTTCCCAAGGTACAGTTATTTATAATGACATCATTTATCCATTTCAACACTTACTATTAACTTGTACGGCCAATTAGAGCATTGGAAGCTCAATTAACTGGCTAATAGAATTGAAGACAGGAAGCGATGCCTTTTGAGCAAATTCTCAGAGCCATTCCCTTAATCTTAGAGAAGCGGTCTACTTTGAAGTTAAAGATCCCTCAAGTCTATATAGGAAACGATAGCTTTTCTCAACGATTTGCATGTGGAAACCTTAAATTTACCTTTTGCCTTTGCTATTTTAAAATAAATGTACAAAATAAGTTTACATTAATTTTTTCGATTTCAGCACCAAAAAATGAGTGCTGTGTTTGAAGCTAGTACGTTTACTTGCATCATATACTGTACTCTTCCTTAACTGTTTTCAATTTGGGTAGGGTTGTTTCTTAACTTTCGAGAAATTGAGCCTACCGTTTCTTATAAGCTGTTTCTGATAAACAAATGCGTGACACTTATTTCCTTGCATCCATATATAGGGACGTTTGAGATCAGCATTTATGGCTTCATTAAGTTAAGAAATATCGTGAGATTGAAAGGTAAGGCTTGCATACATGGAGACAGTGGAGCTCTTAAAAATAACAGTGGCCCTAAGCAAGACCCTTGTGGAGCACCGACATCAAAGAATTTAGTGTGGCGGATAGTAATGTGTGTGCGGCTGGGAGCAAAGAATAATATATAATACTGTCCGGCCAGACGAATTTTGTGTCGCTGTAACAATCATTTTAGAAGAATTGCGCGGCTGCAAACGTGGCTTGCAGCTGATGTCTTCCAGAGGAGAGATTTTTCCCCTGCAAGACAATTTAGCCCCCTCGTTGAAAGAGTCCCGCCCCCGTTGGGAAATTCCTGGCAACAGCCTTATCAAAGTCAACAAGATTTTTGGGATTTTACTCGTGATTTTAGTGGTTCTATTTAATGTTTGATATTTTTCATGAAGTATGCAAGATTTTTACGCGCGATGTACCCCCTCACTACAACCATTCCAATAACCTCCATCCTCAGAGGACTTTAGAGATGAACCATTTGCAAATTACAGGAGGTATTGCTCTTCAGACGGATTACATTAGTTCTTAGTGTTTTTCAGGAGAATAATGTTTTATTGTCAGTCTATTGGTCTATCATCCAGGTCTTTTTATTCCTCAAGTGTAAATGAATGGAAAATAGGTGTTGAACGAACAATATTGTCTTATTTTTGTTAATGCAGACAATTTTCTTGTCTTTGGACAGGTTATACGTAGTTTTTGATACCCCCTGTAAAATTTGCTAATCGTTTATCCTTTACATGGAAATTATAGCCCGCACAGGACTAATCTCATAATTTCAATAAGTTAAACAAATAGAACAATAAGTATCCCGTCGTTACAATTTATTGACGAACGGAAATGGCAGCAATCCGTGACCACATTCACTTTCGGAAGTTTGAAAAACAGCCCACGACTTAGCGTTGTCTCTTGTACTAAATCAGCGAAGAAAACGATGGAAAAACTGATACTAGCAATTCTTGTTGCTGTTTTAGCAGCGAAGGATGTAGCTGGGCAAGAGGTATGTCTGGATTTTGTATAAGTTCTCATAAGCAGGCTTGATAGTATTACCATAAACCCTACTCTGTGGCTTTCTTGAGACCGCTGTAATCTACTGTACGAAACATTGCGGCCTCTTCTCGCTGTATGTCAGTGTTGTAGTGTCTTTTTTGCTCTAAATTGAGGTATGACAGTTCTTTTATTTAAATAATGTATTACTTGGGGCTGTTTTATCCAAAGGGCCTCTAGTTTCAACCCTTGGGCCATTTTTCAGTTGTCTAGGCCGCTTGAGTTTGTCTATTGTCGAAATGCTTCCTTATCTTTTGGGGCACAAATGATTTATTTACCGTAATTTGATCGAAAGATACCTTGAATTACATGGATAGATAGGCCTAGCCTATAGTACCTTTTAACCTGAGGCATTTACCAGTTTTCATACGTGATAAAACTTTATAAACCCGAAAGCATATGATCGCAGTAGTGTTACTTCATAGAATAACAAATGATGTACCAATAATATATATACCTAGAAAGTCTTTCTGACTATTGTCTACTATGTTTTTCGTCGTAGCCTTTCTATTCTAGTATTACTTGTATGTTGAGTTGTGCCCTTATGTCTTTTACAAGATACACCTTGGCATCATTTTACTATTTTGCTCTGTAATTTCTGACTCTTTGCTTTATTTTTCAGAAAGCTTGCCAAAACCCTCTATATCCAGAAATATTGTAACACGCTTGTTTAACTAGCCCCTTTCAACAGAGTATTATTCCTATATAAATTTTATTCTTAGCGTGCCTCCTCATTTGCTCATGATTTGATGAGTGTTACAATGAATTTAATGATGCTTGCACGATTTCACCTGATTATTGCCTCTGTAATATCAATGATTTTTTTGTCCTTTTAGTTTTCCTTTGAAATTATTTCATCTGTGTATAATTCAATCTTACAATTTTTATACTTCACAGGAGAAGAAACCACTTGACCTTGGTATGCATGTATAAAACTTTTTCTATTTCAACTTTTGTGCTAGAGACATCAACTCAGCTGTTTACTCTAAGTTTCTTTATCATGGTTTATTAAATGCTGGTATCTTTGCTAATAATTATAGATAGTTGCTAAATTGATTTTGAATCTTTTTAATGTGCATTATTTTCTTTCTCCTTCTGACTTGGAAAATTCTTATTTCTGATTTGCTTTTCTGAAAAGGTTGTTTGGGATTTCCTTGTACTGGCAAATATGAGGAATGTGAAGTTATCTCTGGCTCTCCAATGTGTGTTAGGACGTGAGTATATCTTCATTCATTTCATCCTTACAGTTCTTCTGCTTTCACAATTTGTTGCCTCAACTTGTTGTAAAGTGCTATGGAAAAAGGGGGGGGGGAGTCCTTGCATTGTGCCATGCCATAATGAAGAACAGTTTTCAGGTCAGTAATGTTCACCAATCGACCAGAATTGATTTGAAATCTTTCTATGGGTTTCATCAGGCCTTTTTCATTTGAAGTGAATGATTCCCTGCCAAACATATTCACAAGAGTTTACAACCCATGCATTTTTGATGACAAAAGTTGACCTTGCATTAAGGATTTGTATACTTTAGGGAGCCTGGTGAGAGCTGGTGGATTAAATGGCTAAAGAAATATACAAATATCCCCCTTCTTTTGGATTCCCTGAATATGACATATCTAAAGTGAATTTTCATGTTCATATGATTCACATAAGATTGAGAATCAGTTATAAAGTGCAGCTTTAATATAAATTTGAGAATGATAGCCACAATGAGCAACATTGTAGATAAATCAGGAAGAGTAGCCAATTTTCATTTGTGTATTGTGGTGGCCAGTATCTCATTTGTATATCGTGCTAGCCAGTTCTCATTTAAATGTGTTGATGGCAATTCACAAATGAAAACTCACTATTCTTTCTGATTTATCTACAATTCATTATGGCTATCATTCTCATATTCACATAAGAAATATGAGTAGCAGGACATAACTCAACTTTGTTATGTAGTGGTACGAAGGGGAAGAAGACTTGTGTTGGAATCATTCAAATATTATGTAATGCTCAAATCTGCCATTTTCCATTTGTAGCAAATCATAGCAAATCAAGTACCACCTATCCCTCTTGTTGCAAATCATTCTATTCCATAAGACTCTCTTAACTAATGCAAAAACTCCAGGAAATTCCAACAAAAATAGAAGTAAATTTTACTGCATTCATCTTTTGGTCTGTGAAGCCAAGTTCTGGGCTTCTTAGGAACTAGTTTTGTACAAGTAGAAATGGTGTCATTACTCAAATTGTAGGCAAAAGATATCTTTCCTCATGACTCTTTAGCTCACTTAAAGGGAATCACTACTTTCAAAAATATTTGTTCTGTTATGTAGCAAAGCATTATCACCCACACACCTCCTACATTCTTGTAACAGGTTGTAGCAAAAATGATCATACCTATCTACCTTTGAGCAGGCCTCATTAAATTTACTTTTTTGCCTGCAAGCTCACTTCTGAGAAAACATGTGCCTGCAGAAAAAATAGATGATAGTTGGCAGCCCTTTGAATTCAGGTTGACATTTGACAATGCCAACCTAAATGCCTTGTTTCACAATACTGGCAAAGAGGAATGTATGTACAAGGGCTCATTTTGGGAGTTTACAAGAGTTGCGGACACAAATACCTTATTACATGAAATCAAAGCAATACATTAATAAGTGCAATTTTGTCTTACAAATATTGATTTATTTTGCATAGATTTTGTTCTGCAATAATTTTTGAAATGTTAATTTGAGCACATCATCAAAAGAAAATCCCAAAGTCTTAACTTTAATGTGGATGTGACAGAGAAGAAAAATTTTCTATATTGTACAAGTGTAGGATTTCTTGAGAATCGAAGTCATATGTGCAATGTGATTCATTTTAAGTCTGTTTGTTTTCCTTTCTGATACATAAAGAAATCCACAAGGTTAGCTTGGTATGACACAATTCCATCCATGATAATTAATGTTTATGAAACATTGTTTTTTGGCCAATTCATGTTTATTTGGTGTGTGTGAATTTTGTTCAGGATATTTGGTGTATCACTTTAATTTCATGTAATAAGGTAAGTATATCTCAGAAATTTTGCCAGCTATTAACCTGCTGTGGTCAGCATGTGTGCCTTCTTCTTCTTTGGGCTCAGAGGACTGAGTTGTATAGCAGCAGATTTTGATCAAAAGTACCTGCTGAAATATGATGTTTGACATTTTGTTCCTGCAATTACTACATTAAAACTTGTAAATCCCCAAGTGGTGTTTGCAGTCACAAATGCAGATTAATGAGCTCTACCACTGAGTCATTGCATTTGAGCCCCTTTTGATTTGTAGCAAGGAAGGGGAGGATCTCAAAAACAACATAATTGTAATTAGGTCAATGATCCCTTTCAGAATGCAACCTCTTCCAGCTTAATGATATTATGCAATGAAGGAAAGTGTTATGCTTCTCAAGTTTTTATGATGGTTAGCTTCATTTCTTGTGTTTTGTATCACATTCTAAAGTTACCATTAAAATGTAGACAAAATGCCTTCCTTCCTGTCTTTCACTTGCTGTTTGTTTTGCATGATTTCTGCTTCATTTCCATTGTATGTTATGTTTGCAACTTAGCTTCAGGGTCATTTGTTATGATGTTCAATATCCCTCCTTTTGGCTATAATGAAATAAATTCTAATGACTTATTTTTGCAAAGATGCCCTGACTGCCGGTTTGATGGACCACTGAAACCTGTATGTGGATCTAATGGAAAGACATACAACAGTATTTGCCAGTTGCAGGTAGCAGAATGCATGGGAAATGTTGTTATTGAGCGTCTGTGCGATGGAAAGTGTCCTTGTGGTAAGTAGAGAGCCAGGCTTTGAAGAGCTAGACTTGAAAAACCCAAAAGGTTTTTTTAATGTGTTATTATGGAAGAGTTGTTTATGAGGTGCTCACATTACTGGATAACACAGAAAGATACCAACTCCTTTTTCAAAAGCACATTACACACAGAAGATATTTGTATTTCAACAATAGACATTTCTGTCTTTGAACTTTCTAGTGGAAAGGTTTGAGTTTGCAATGCGACTGTTTGCTTATATAATAATTAAGTACTATCTGATCAATTTACTTTTTTGTCTTTAAAAATATCTCACATGCATAAATATGATATTTTTGCATGTTGTCAAAGGTCTGTTTGCATGAGATGTTGAAGTCAAACATGTTTGAACTCAAACACTTTCTTTCATGGACAGGATCTTAGCATTTGATAAATGTACTTGGGAGATATTATGTTTTGACAAAAGTCCCAGTTCATGAAAGACAAAAGCCTCCTGTGTGCACTAGGCTTGGGTACAAAAAACAAAATTTCTAGAATAGGCTTTAGAAATCAGTCAAGCCTGCATGCTGGAATGTCTAATGAAATTCTGAGTGTGAATTGAGGCAGATTATATGCAAATGGTTAAGTAAATCAACACAAAAGTAAATCAACAACACCAGTTAAGAAAAGCGACAGATAATTAGGAGTAAGTGAAATTGGAATATGGTTATGAATACAACGTTAAGTCTACCAAGAAATATCTGTGATGAAACCATACAGAAGCCATACAATTTAATATCACATTGTATGGAAAATAGGTGTACATTTGTTATTTAACAAACTTGCACCTATGTTCAGGGTGTCCACTCTGGCTGAAAAAGTTGAAAATGCTGGAAAAACTGGAAAATGCTCCTTTTTTCAGAATTTGGCTCAAAAAGCTGGAAAACCTTAGGTTTTTCTCTGGCTTTAGCTGGAAAAGCTGGAATTTTGTTTTTGGGCCTAATAATAAGTAACGGCATTATTAGATGAAAAACGACCTTATTGAGAAACAGGATTAGAGAACAAAAGATTGGTTAATATCACATGGGACTGGCCTTTTTCACAAAATCAACCCAGGATTGGAAGCTTTCCCCATGTTTTGCTAGGGTGGTTGGTAGACCTTTGCCCGCCTGAGGTGGTAAGCTAAACATATTGAGTTTAAATAAGAAATTTCAATTTATTGGAAATTTTAAGTTCATTAAATACTTTGTGGCAATAGTCAAACTTCCTTTTTAAATGACTGGAATGTCATATCAAAATTCATGGTATGGCTGGAAAACAATGTGTTTTTTCTGCCCAAAAAGCTGGAAAATACGGTGGCCCACAAGTGCAAACACAAGAGTCGATACACAAAACTAAATTTTGATACACAAAACTAAATTTTGATACACAAAACTTTATCCCAATACACAAAACTTAATTCATGGACACACGCTGATTAACTATTACTTGATCTTATGCCTATCAATCATATCTATACATATACACCACAGAATGCCCAGCCATTATGGACCAAAGTCTCAATACAGCAAACCAGAGGATTCACATGAAAATGGACAGTGGACCCTTTCGAACGCTTTCCACCCAGCCTGGGATACCTCTCCAGATGGTGCTCAAGATGGTGCTCAAGACTGCATTAAAATCAATGAGAAAATAATTGGGGGTTGGGGTAGTAGCAAATCTTCAAAGCAGTAGAGTGGTCAAAAATTTTCATTTATACCCCCACTTTTATAACCCTGGTCATGCCCCCGTCTACAATTACATAATACAATTTTAAAAACAGACTTGGGTCCCTAATGGCTGGGCATTCTGTGGTGTATTTGGATAGATAGGGGCTGTTATAAAATATTTCTTTGCCCACAATTATTTTTATGAAGGTCTTGCTATTCACCATGTAGTGCCCAGTTGTGTTTTTATTAACTGTATACAAGAGGATTTCTCTTTTTCAAACATCCTCAAGATCCCAAAGAAGTAGAAGAAATGGACCCAGAAACTGTCCATAAATTAGAGAAACTTAGACTTAAAGTATTCCTGAGTCGAAGATTCAACAAAGAAATGCAAGAGGAAATTGCAGCAGAAAAGGTAAGAACTAATTCTCCTTGCACTATTTAATAAACTTTGCTAATCCCTATCAGAGCCCATTAATCTCCATGAGTGCTTTAAAAATAGAGATTTTTCATGCTTCTTTAAGTAAAAATGCTAAGTGTGAAAACCTCCCTCAATATAGGTAAGCAGGACAGCTGAACCATCTTCTTTGCTTTTCATATCTATGACATGAAAAGGTAATTTTGAAAATCAGACATTGCCAGGTAGAAGTATTAAGAAACAACTTGTAAGTTTACGTTGTTGTTGTTGTTTAGAATTTGACACATACTAAGAAAATTGAAAGTTGTGAATTTCACTAAACTTTGAATGGAAATAGTTTGGGAGTCAGATTCGAACCCGAAAAAGTTTCTTTCCTGAGATGGTCAACTGCTATTCTTTAATTGTAAATGTTTTTCGAAGCTATTGTGACAACTTCATTTTTTCGTATTTCTTCCTTGGTCTGGATCACTGTGCATCTATTGCATACTATTTTATTTGAAGGCACACTTTTCCTCAGATCTGTGCTTCTACTTTTAATGAGACTTTTTTCACTATGTTGGTTTGGAAAGTTGATTAGAAAGTGCACAGATAATTATTCACTCCACTTTGTTTCCTCTATATTGCTCACATATTTGTTAACAGTATGTTTTCATTTTGCTCTCATTAGCAGGCTGTTGTTGGTTCTAATTGTGTAGTACCCATATCTACTTCTTGTACCTGTAATTTTTTCAAAAATATGCTATTTAAGGAAGTAGCATAGTTAAATTGAGGATTTGTTCTTGTTAACCTTTTCAGCAGTTGCTTGAAATTTAATTGTTTTAGGAATTTAATCGCCTTAAGGAATCAAAGGACAAAAAGCCTTTGGTACTTGATATCACAACTGCAGAAGAATTGGATAAAGCATACTCTATTAAGATGAAAAAATGGATGAAAAAGAAGATGGCCAATAGCATGGAGAAAGAGAAGCAGAAGGATCAGATATCAATGCAGGAAACAAAAGCTAAGTTTAAAACAGGTAGGATTTTGATATGTCTCATTAATTTTTGTCTAGATATGTGTAAATGGTGTATGGGAAAATGCAGTTTATTCTTTCAGGTTTTTTTATATTCTCCCTATGGTTTGGGGAATATTGTGGCATGTTTTGTAGTATTTACAATTGGTAGCATCATTAGAGTGTTTCTAATTGGTTTGAAACTAGAAGTTTTTGCATTAATTTGTGGTCATTCTGTAAGGAGATTTAGCCATTGAATCAAAACTTTCCTGAAGAGTGCCCTATGGCCATGGCCATGCTTTGTAAATAGTTTCCTTTGTCATTATTGCAGATGTGTGCACAGATCAAGAGTTGACAGAGCTGCCTGGAAGGCTAATTGATTGGTTCCATGTCTTGAAGGCAACAACATCTTCTGCATCAAAGGATGGCAAAAAGCCAGATGCACTGAAAGAGATGTCTTTTCTTGATGGAAAGTTGAAGGCCATGTGTGAGTTTAATATTTATGGGTGTTGTTCAATTTTTCAAAAATTGCATACATGCTCAAAATTCATCTGTATTTGTTCTTCATCTGGGAATGCATTTGTGTTTTGTTAGTGTAGAGCTTGAGGACAAGTTGCATTGCAAAATATTGCATTTAGGCCCTAATCTAAAATATATATTTTTGGTAGCTATCCTAACTTAACAGATCATTATGTATTGTATTTAACTTGGCAATTTGCAAGCTGAAGTGCATCCATTTAAATGCATCCTATGAATCTGCTACTTTAATTATGCAAAATTGCATTTTTAATGTGAAATAGAAGACACTGCCTTGTTATCATACTACATGCACCATAAATTGCCAGTTTATCATACTACATGCACCATAAATTGCCAGTTAAGTACCCTTTTAAAAGCAAAACTTTTGGGTGGGTGCTTGTTCGAACTGGGTACTTATTCAGACCTGGGTGGTAATTAAGAAACCTAACAATACACCATCTTTTTATGGAGTAGATGGAAAAATAGCATTCCAACCAATCAATCAATACACCATCATCCTCCGTATCATCATCTAAGTTAAAACTACAGAATACTACTTCCTGCTCACTTCACTTATTGTAATCAGTGAAGTCAGCAGAGAGTTTAATTGTGAGAGAATATAAACATATGTGAGGTTGAAAGTCAAAGGAAATTGAAAAGGCTTTGTATCTTTTTCATCCATCCAATCTGTACAAGGAGTTTATTTAGACCTGTGCACTTTTTCAGACTGGGTGATTATTTGGATCTGGTTGCTTGTGAGAAATATGTTTCCCAAACTGGGCCCTTATTTAAACATGGGCAATTATTTAAGTGCTGGTTGCTTAATTGTTAATTTACAGTATGCCTGTGCCTGTGCCTATGTACATGTTTACTCACTACAAACATCAATCTTCTCAAACTCCATTTTTTGATTTGGTCATTATTTAATTACAAATGCTGAGGAAGATTCAATGTGCATTCTTCTGCTGTTTTGTTTCCTTTTTTCTGAAACTTGACATTCACAAGGATGCAATATGAAATAGTTTAGAAGCTTCACTGCCTGTCTTTGATTGTAGTGTAGTGAGTTTTACATTCTGACAATACCTTTTTCTGTAGACAAATTCTCTACTGTAGTTTCTTATATGAGAAAGCTTTGAATTATTGAAGTTATAGCCATGATGCAATCATTACATTAAAGTCAATAGGGTCTTTCATCATAATTTGATGATTGGTATCTGTATTCAAGTTTATAACTGATCATTGATTGTAAATGTTTCTGACCATGTAGGATCTTTGAGATGTTAAACATTATATTTTGATTAGTTTATTTTTCATCAATAACATTTATTAGCCTGTACTGCACAGCATATTGATGAAACTGCTGTCTTTTTATCTGACTGCTTGAAGTGTTTATTTAAAACTTCCTCTTGTAGTATTTTTCAGGCCAATGTAGCATCAATTTTAAGTAGAATTGAGTTTTGGAGTACTAAAAATGATCCATAATGTTTCACCAACAGTGCCATCTTATTTATTTCTGATACATCATTTGTCTTTTCTATTGGTAGAAATTATAAAATTTTGTATGCTGTAGAATATTATGTCCACTTTTTAGATGTGAAACTTGCTTGTAAACAAGACCCTGATCGACCAGATTCTGAAGTTTTCTGCTTGCAACCAGTGCAGTGGATGTTCAATTATCTTGATACCAACAATGATGGCACTCTCCAGCACACTGAGTTAGCTGATATTGAAAATATTAACTCTGAGCACTGTTTGAAGAAGTTCTTCCTTGGGTGTGACAGAAATCAAAATGGGACAGTTGAGAGGACTGAATTCTGCAGATGTCTTTGCATTGGTTTGTATCCTCCATAAGTATTCAAATATATGTACTATTAGAGATTTTTCAGAATTCCCACACTTCCTTTAAAATCCTTGAAAATCCTCAAAAACAGAAGATGCATTTAGGAGTTTTTAATTAGTATTGACTTTGTGAAAACCTTATTAAATCTCCTTATTAAATGCAATATCTAATAGCAATAGTGATATGCTGTAATAAATAATCGATCTTGTGTGTTTTTTCAATAAAGGAGAGACTAATAATGTACAAATCATTTCATATAAATTAAATCTCCCTGCAGGAACTAGGCCCAATAGCTATGTTTTTTTAAAAGATGTCCTGATGTGGAGTAGCTTCATATAGCATATGTTTGTACCACACACAACGTTCATGATATGTTTTTACATAGCGTTAGCAATGGAGCTACTTTCAGTATACCTTTAATGCCAATTGATTGCGCAAGAACACGAGGCAGGTAACATGTCCTTTACTGGAGAACCATTTTCCTCAAGTAGATTGAGCTGTGATAATTTTGTAATGTATGTTTGTTTTATATGTTTCCACCTTTTTTAACATGCTATGAACTAGTATTGCCTATTTGACTTATTAATTGTTGCTTAACTGTACATCTCGTTGTTTTCAGAACCTCCTTGCACGAAAGCTATTGAAAACATTCCAACATTGCTCATCTCTGGAGTTCCACGTCCTGTACCAGGCCTCTTTGTCCCCAAATGCAACGAAGATGGATTCTACGTTTCTAAGCAATGTACTGCCAAGGAGTGTTTTTGTGTTGATAGAAATGGGGTTGAGGTGCCAGAGACAAGAGTTACAGGAAATAATCTCAAATGCCGTAAGTCTGAATTCTGAATTTCCACGTCGTTGTTCGTTAATCAAGGAGAGCAATCTGAATAACTTGTTGCTAGTTTATTCTTTCATTGATGATGCATCCCACAAATTGGTGGGCACTTTGACGTTTGGGGGGTCGAAGCCCCCATGAATACCAAGGTGTATACCACAACTAATGAACCTTCGCCATATTTTTGCGAGTCTGAATTTATAGAGGAGCAATCACCCCCCTCGCCCCCTATTGCCCTCCACTGATCCTACACAGGGCTGCCACCAAATCAAGGAAATCGAAGAATTTTATTTTCGATCAAGGAGAATCAGGGATAAAAGATTTTTAACATTCAAGGAAAATCAGGGAGCTTTTAAGTTTCTTGTTGTGTTATTTCAGAGCGATTACTTTCTTCGTATTAAATCACGCATCCAATTGAGCGTAATAGTTGCCGAAGTTTTTCCCTTTTGTTATCATTCTGTTCTGTGTAGTCACTATGGAATGCAGTCCTGTTTTGTTCTGATACCAAAAACTTGAACCATCAAAAATGGGTCCAAGGCTATCCAAAACCCCATATGTAGCCAATAAAATTACAAAATAGTAGATGAGAATGATAGGCTTGTCAGAAAAAGTCAGTGGGAAATGAATGGCATTTCACTGAAAATATCAGTGAAAATCAGGAAATTTTCCCAGAAATGCTAATGGCAACTCTGCTACACTAGTTGATGTAAATTTTCAGGTCTATCTTTATCTATATTCCTCCCCAACATAGAGGGATCGCTCTTCAAATTTTGACAGATTTTGGCTCCTTGTCTTTCTCATCCCATAATACAATGTTGACTTGAAAAAATCTTGTTTGTCTGTTCCTTACTTTGAGCTATTGAATGGTGAATGCATCTGTTTTCTTATCAAATCAATAGTATCCTTTGGGAAGGGGGAATAGGATGTGAGAAACTGATGGCTAGGTAGTAGAAATTAATTCAATAATGATTTTCTGGTTCCTTTCCAACAGTGGCGTAGCGTGACCTCTTCGGCTGGGTATTCTATCATCATTCTATAAGTTTTTTGGGTGTTGCTTGGTGTGACTGGGTGTGGCTCCTTTAGCCTGAGCATAAATATGGCAAAACAGGCTGTTTCATAAACATCCTGTATTGAAGGTTGTTTTTGTATCAGATAACAGGAAGTACACATCACAGCGGAAGTAGCAGAAAATGACTTTGTCATAAATAATAAGTGAACAGTACACACATGTTTCGAACTTTAAAAGACTAATGAATTTGAGAAGTCGAGGGAGCTGTTTAAAATCTATAATCATTCACCACTTAAACAGAAATACACATTATAGTGCCCTTTCTAACCAAGGCGAGAGATTCATACGGTGAATAAACTGGCCTAAGACGCCTTAGGCTAATAAATAACGTACCTTTGAATGGTCTTCACAATTGCTATTACCAGACAGTTGGCACACGAGTGGGATTATTGATTGTTTACTGAAAAATGCATAACTACGGAACTCTCTTTTAATTCTTCCATAAATACTTTCACATCCTTGTCGACACCAGCCAGACATAATCGCTTTTATCAACTTGGAAGTGAGACTACAACTGTTGACTGTTGTTCAATCACTAACCGAGGCTAGACGCAGAAAAAAGTTCTGCGTCCAATTCCATTGTTTTAGCAGATTAATGAGGAATTCATTGATTAAAATGGAACAGTTTGATTGGTTAAGCTCCGTCCAGGGTATTCACTGCGTATTCATGACAGATTTAAGTTTAACATGAAGTTCTTCCATCTCTCTTAAGGCCTCGCAGCTTCAGCGTTCACTATATTGAAGTTTGGAAGAGCTAAAAGGCTGAAAGGCAACTACATTTGCCATTTCACTGACCATTAAGATTGCAGTTTTTTATTTTTCCTGAAAATTGTAGGGTATTCAGTCAATACCTTGAATACCCTGACGCTACGACACTGCTTTCCAAATAGGTTTGTAGAGGGTTATAGGCTTTAGTTGAGATATGCAGGTCAACATTGAACGACATTCATAGTACATTTTTTTTTTATCATGGAAACAAACACAATTTACATTTGTAATTTTCTATGCCGTTCATAGCAGAAATAGACATAAAGTCATCTGGTTCTGGCTACGAACGGCATTTAAAATTCTTTTAACATGCCTCAATACAAAAAACAACAACAACAAAGCAATCTGAGTACCATGGCATCGTCTCATTAACCAGGCCCGGCCATGCACTAGCCTGTTTGCAAATGATTAGGAAGAAAGGCACTGATAAAAGATTGCAGTGCCAGTGCCATACGATTGTTTCAGTTCGAGCTAATGCCATGGGTCACAGAGAGCCTATTTAAATTAGCAAAATGAAAAGGAAATGAAAGGAAAGTACATCAGCATCAGCAGAGCTTCTAATAGAAAGTGGCAACCGGCGATTTATCGCCGGCTACTCTTGCCAAAACGGCTGTCTACTTTTGACTGAAAATGGCGTTACAAAGTAAGATTAATGGGTGGCCTTCCATAGGACACAGCCGCCTACCATTTATGATCAGCCGCCTACTCTAAATATTAGTGAAAGCTCTGCATTAGTAATCCATAGTTGTGCCTGATATATTTTTCGATTTACCAGACGAAAATCACGGATCGAAAATAACTTGCTTTCATTGTGATTCTATTTTGAGATTTATCCCCCTCATATATTTTGTTATGAACCTTACATTCTATTTTATCTCTTCAGCTGAAAATGCCATTTCTGGAGGACAAACAGAGGATCTTAAACCAGAAGATTCAACCAGAGATCCTATACCATGAGGAGCTTTGAACATTTTCACACCTAACTGTTTTTCGCTTTATTACGCCTTTCTCTATTTATACTCAAAGTTTATAGGACCAATTATTGTAGTAGTCATTGTATTATTAGCTTATCAGTAGTTGCATATTTTTCTAATTCAGTTGTTTTGTACGTTGGAAATTTTGTACCATTGATATAAGTAGTTTCATTGACTTTCATTTAAGTAGCCTGTGCGCTGGATTTATATTCAATAGGATTGTTCCCTCTGGCTAGAGTCACTTTAATGACTAATTTCCTCCTTTAATTTCACGTGTTTTTCATTACCAGGCTAGGAATTTCCATATATGATTATTACTGAGAGATCTCCAAAACAGTAGAAAATATTGTTGGATCTGTGTATTTTAATTTAAACATCATGATATTTACCCCTGCAAGAATACTCAAGTTAAACCATTTTTGTCCTATAAATTCAATTATTTGACCAGTATCTACGTAGACGAAGCTACTTCAAAATTTTGTGATATTTTGCAGCAGGTTGTGAGAGTCATGTGCCATCAAATGTTCTAGAAAAGAGCCTATTTGCTACATTAACCTCGATCTAATTATGTAGTTTGTCCTTATATTGTTACCATCGTTACCATCGTTGTGTAGTTGTTAGGATTCAACTAACTTTTATAACTTTTCTATTTTTTGGAAAAAGCGTAACCATTGATTTGTTAGAACAGTTAGTAAAGATAGTTGATATTTAGTTATTTGTTGTTTATCTGTTTCTTCCAACTGATCATTCCCAAGAGTAGGTTAATTTCTATGAAGCTTCGCGGCCTCTTGGCGCGACCAAATGTTGTTGCCATGCACAAGCAATGTTACTGTTGTTTACGTATTTATATGATACTATCGCCAATTCAGCTGTTGCATGTAGGGGGGTGGGGGGTAAACTGCCTTTGGACATTAGTTATGGCAGTATGATTTCAGCCCTTTTAGGATATTAAAAGTAAAAGCACTTTCCATTTAGAATTGGCATGTTGACGACATCTTTCCTGGATAAACGATTCGGCGTAGACGATTGCTTTTCCTCATCGTCCTTCCATTTTTGCCACCAGATCCCCACGCACTTCCTTCATGATAGCTGATTGAAGATGACCCAGTTAGAGACATGGCTTGATTAGGAACCTTTTGCAGAACAGGAGATTGTTCTAGAGCTGACTCTTCCTTCGTACTTTTGATATTACAGCAATAAATTCTGATTAGTATGGATGTGAAACAGTTTTCTCTTTTCACTCATGTTGATCTGCTGAAAGCGCATCACAAGTGACATCTGTAACGCACACTTGCCATCGTTGCGAAGGACCACGGGCTCTACCATGGTATTTCTTACTGACAAGGCAGTTTTCACGGTTGTGTGCGAAAAGTTTTTTCAAAATATGACGAATATCATGGGAGTTATAAACGACAAAGCATTACACTAGTCTTGAAAAAAGTTTGCATTGTTGTAAGTATGACTTAGCCAGCGTGTCATCATGCGAGCCAGCCACCGCTTCCGCAAGGCATGTCAGCTTCCTTACCGTTAAATATGCTTCTAATTGGGATAGATACATAGAGTAGTCATTTCAAAAAAATTCATTCTTTTTGTCGTTGCTGTTCTACAGTTAAAGTTTCTTACGTGCATTTGTAGATGCAGCTGCTTTGTGGTTCCCAAGAGATTAAAAATTCAAGACTTATGCACTCTAGCGAATTTGTGAATATTTGCGAGGAAGTGAGGACTTGATGGATCACAAGAAGAACAAGTCAATGGTATATATTATCGGACGATTGCATGTGCTTTGTGAAATCAGGTATTCAATAAATTTTCCTTTATTGGATTCAGTCAATTTCTTTAGAAAAGAAATACTGCCCATGACATTGACTATTCCTTAAAAGAGCTTTGATTTGCCTTGAACTTTTCTAAAGCTCTCTACATATTATGTTCATGTTGACAGACGCACCCAGAAAGTCAGATATTTAAATATTTTTAGAGCTATTAAATATCAAGTACTGCTGTGCAGAGAGAGAAAAGGATTCTTTCTTAATTTTTTTGGATCTGAACGCTTTGAAAGTGACGTTTTCTTTGATTGAGTACGCTTGAGTCCATTAAGAGCTTCACGCACAAACTTGTTTTGTTTTACTTGGTGATGAAACGTTATGCTTACAGTTCGACGAATATTGTAAGTATGCTTTCTTTGGGTTTATTATTAGTATTTTTTGTTTTATTCGTTGGTAAACATTACTTATATTTTCTTATGTTTCTTTATCTTTTATAGCAAATGCCATACTTCCATTTTTATATTTCAATGAGTTTGTGCGTATTCGAATTAATGTTTCGTCTCTGAGGCAGGCTTTTTCCCCGCTTATGATTATATCCGTATTTGTAGATCTCTTTCAACTGCTCACACTTCTCCATTTTTGTACAAAAATTCAGATAAAAATATCGATTTTGTGCTTTCACATTACAGCAGCGGAGGAAAAATATCTGTTTCTGTGGTCTTAATCCTTTCACAATGCTGTGTTCGAGACAAATTTCCGTTTTTATGCGTTCACACTGATATACTACGTTCGAGAAGAACCTCCGTTTCTGTAAATATCCACTTTGACTGGTGTGTTTGTAAACTTGTTTTTTTTGTGCGGAGTAGCGTGAACGATTTTACGAAAACGGAGGTTTAGTTTTGTGTTTTTGTAAAAAACGGAGCAGTGTGAACAGGGCATGAGGCTTGTGTAACCTTACCAACAGCAGTCTGGGCCAAGGAAGTTAGCTAGATCCAATGGATGGAAATAATGTGTAATTGTAAATGACAAGAGCTACAGCTTTCAAAGACGCGTATAATACAGATTGTTTCTTCTCCATCTCTTTTCAATATTACTCTTAGCGGCTAGGCTAGCCAGAGCAATTTCCAAGCTAAAACAGGTCAAGCCTTTCAGTTGAAACTTATCAACTCAGATCTAAATAAAAGTTGGTGAAAGCAAACTTGCTTTGGAGGCATGTTAATTGACCAAGCAGTTTAAAAAAATTGCCTGTAGTTTTAACATATGCATGGGTAACCTACGGTCCGCGGGCCAAATCCGGCCCCTGGAGAGTTTTAACCCGGCCCACGATGAATTTTTTATGTCCTCTCCTGTCAATAGGTGAAGCTTATTTGAAATTTGGGATTTTGTGGTAAGTGATTATTCAAAGCGTATAGAACATTTTAGAGTGTGTTTTTCTAGATTTACAAGAATATTCGCTGCAATATGGCAGTATTTTATTAGCTACTCCCAGAAGATCATAATCAAATCTTTGAAAATGTCCGTCGGGCTTTGGTTGAATACTAGGCCACTATTCTCACGATGTAGGGAAACTCTATGTCATGTAAGAGAACCTGTACTAGAATGAATAATGATGAATAGTTATATTAATGATATTTATAAGAATGATTTAGAACAGATTTGACTTACATATGTCTTATATGAATGCATGTGCATAATTTTTTACGTGGTTTCTGTTCATGGCCCGTGACCTTTGATAAAAAACAGTCTTTTGCGTATGTACAGTTTAGCAGCTATGATCCAATAGAAATTTTCCACATTAATACAGCTCTACCTTCATGCAGGACTGCTATGTTAGAACATATCTCTTTCACTTGATGTTTGTAATGGCTTCCTTGCCCTTTCTAACATGCATAACTACAACCTATTACTGCTGATACAACAGTTGTGCTAAACATGCTTATTGCAGCGGCTGTGTTCAATAAATATGTTTACACAACATCTAATACTTATACCCAAAACATGGAATTGCCAAAATGTTGCACTTGATGCTTGTAGTGGCTTCCTTGCCCTTTCTTAGCATGCATAACTACAACCTATTACTGCTGATACAACAGTCGTGTTGAGCATGCGTATTGCAACAGTTGTGTTCAGCATGCTTACAGAATATCTAATACTGACAACTACTCTGTGTACGCAGAATAAAGAAATACCAAAATGTTGCTGTCGCCTGTAAACTGCAAGCATACAGTTCTTAGTTCCATCCAGCTTTATGGTGTATGATGTTGTTTTTCTGTATATTTTACATACAGCATGGATGTCCACAGATTTAGAATAACAGCTTAACCTGGGCTTGTATTGCCTACAGTGTTGCCAGATGATTTTCACCTTCCAGCATAAATCAATTCAGAAAAACAGCCCAAAACAAGCTAAATATCCTCTCAAGAACATCTCACTGCCCGCCCAAATTGCACTCTATGCGTGTACCGTCAATCAGCCTAGATTTGGGTTTCGGGTTCCATTTATGAGTAGCGTCATTCAGAAAAAGAAGCTACTGTTGAAGTATTCATGCCATTGTAATTATAAAACCTTTCATGAGAAATTTCTTCGATAGGGACTAGTAGCTTTCTAGTTCTAGACCTGACTGCAATACTTAAGTTCAAAAATAGTAGAGGCGTCGAAACCGGGGGGCGGGGATCACTGCCCGCCACTTTATTTCATAGAATAGTATGTTTTATTATTTTTTCGTGAGCTTTTCTACTACCTTAGTGACCACGCCCCTCAAGTTTGAAAGTCAATTCGATGCCCCTGTAGTAACGCATGCCCAACTACATACAAATAATATGAAATGCCAACAAAATTGGTTTCCTATTTTCAAAACGAAAGGAATACACGTTTTTTTTATAAGAAAATCATTATTTTGCCTGAGCTTCAATTTTCTTAACTTTTCCCGAAATTACACCTGAGATTTTCTTCAATTTTTCTTAACTTTCACTGAAATAAACTGATTAAAATGGTTTACACGTTCATTATTAATATTGTATATTTGAATTTGAATTCCATCTTTTACATTTTGGATGCAATAACGACGAGATACCGATTTTTGGCATATAAAACCACTTAATTTTGGAAATTGGGCCTCATGATTTTCTTACGATTTTCTTAAGATATTGACGATTTGAGCGTCATTTTCTTACCTTGAAATTGAGCCTCTGAAGTGTCATGAATACTTTCTTACTGTGTTCTGCGTTGTTTGAGCTTGTGGTTTCTATGACTTGGCTTCATATGAGCCACCTTTTTGTAACAACTTTATACATGTTTCTCAGTTTTTATTTTTTCGTAGAAAGTTGCATCCATTTTTCACGTAAAGCAATATCTTATAAAACAATGCACATGTGTTTCTTATAAATTAATCTCTTATCTATAAGAGGCTATTTCATAAGAAGCACATATACCCGTTCACGAATATGCTAAATCCATCCACAAATGCATTTCTCACTTTTTGACTCAAAATCTTAAAGGACACTCAGAATCCTACAACCATCCCAAAAACCGCACACCCGCCCAACAACAAAAGCCCTCACGGCGACAAAGAGTTTCAGGGTTGCCAGACATGAAAACCGCCCGTCTGGCAACCCTGGGTGTCTATATTACTAAGGTGGATTTGGGAGTCTGTATGTGCACCATTACAGATTTTTCACCGACTTAAGAAGCATTAAAAAGTATGGCAACTCTGAAGCTGCAAAAGGACCAGTGATGTGCCGAAAGATCTTTCAGTGGGGGGAGGGGGGTTAGCAACAGAAATTTACGGACAAGCTACTAAATGTCCCAGAATTGCCGACAATCGATGATCGATTACCGACAAACGATGATCGATACCGACAAATGATGATCGATTACCGACAAACGATGATCGATTACCGACAAAGGATGATCGATTACCGTCAAGCGATGGTCGATTACTGACAAACGATGATCGATTACTGTTAAGCGATGATCACAAAACAAACTTTTAACGACAAGCTATAAAATTACCGACGGTCTCGGAGAGGTATGGGGGATGTGACACACCCCCTACTTCAGCACGCCCCTGAAAAAGACACTTTACATACAAATTTTTGAGACTGTGGGGGATAGCATGTACCCCCTACACTCCTGGTTCGTACGTCTAAGTTTATGACTGTTCCTCAGCATGACACAATCATTAGACTACTGCAATAAATGCAGATATTTTAAATCACATTTTACATTTTATTGTAGGTAAATCAACTTTAAACTTCAATAAATCTGCAGCTGTATCGACTGATTTCTTCGCAAACATGGTTCTACGTTTTCTATATCAAGCCATGTTCTTCACCGCATGTGGGTTCACTTGTAAGTGGAATTTCTGATCCATTATAAATAATTTATAAAAAGTGCATGTTGTTGCGATCGGAGGCTTACCACACAGTCTCTTTCTATGAAATTTAGTAATTAGGTTTCTTTTAGGAACTGCGATAAATTCTGTTGAAAAAGCTGACTCATTCTTGTCATGATGTTTAAATATACATTATCTACCACTTCAATAACCATTCTATTCTCTGCACTGCTGTGGACTGTGTTTTGTTGAGCATAAATAAACTAGCAAAAGCACCCACAAACTAATGGACACGCTAATATTGTACCAAAGTGTATTTTCATTTGGTTTTGGTTTCGACTGGATCTCAAAAACAATGATTAGATACGAGCAGCTGAATGCCATTTAGTTCCTATCAATTCTCTGTTTTCTGTTCGATTTTGAAAGTTATGATAGACAAGTTGTGATAAAAAAGCTGCTGTGATCAGACAATCATGTTTCATTTAATTTTAAAGCTATTTCATTTTATATATGATATAGGTATTTTTTAAAGCGTTACTTGAGTAAATATAGTAAAAATATATAATTTCCTAAGTGGATTCCATGACATGATTATGCTTGCACTCTAGTGAATTAATTTTATAAAGGGTTTTGTGTAATGAGTGCATTTTATGTAGTCATTTGTAAATGGAAACAATGCTGGTCGTTGATGTCTTGAAGAAGCATATCAACATAGTTCTCTTCTACATAGAGACTCACTAATGATAATTCACATAACCTGTGATAATCCCATGCGTTTGAAAGTTACGTCTCTCAGGTATACACAAAGTACACTTTTTAGAAGAACAATTTTAAAAGAAAACGAGCCTGAAATTTGGTGGAAAATTAAGAACAAATTAAGAACAAGGCTTAGACTGAAACACTATTGCAAAATTTATTTTTGAACAAGATGCATAAGCTTTCCACTGACAAAAAGACATGAAATATCCTTTCCTTGCTAGCCTGGGGAGAACTGATAGCATTATCACCTCTCCTCTTTGATTTTCTGCGAATTAATATACCCCAAGTGAAGCTAGATACTGTGCTAACATTGTCCATTTGTAATTATTTGCAAACTTTTTTCATTAAAAAACATTGATATGCAAGAGAGACTTTCTCGGAAGTAGCAATTGGCTAATGGGCTTTTAATCAATCAAAGCATCCAATGTTGTCGTGTATATTGTCTACTTTCTAGACTACCTACACCCTACTAATTTAAGAACAAATTAAGTACAATTTATCCTTATAAATTTGGGAAAACTTAAGAACAGCCAGCCTGAACTTCAGTTTTACTGGTTCTTATAAAAAAATGTATTGGCTGTGAGTGGGTGCCTTAAAGTTTATACACTAGCGGTCATTCCCCTAAAGAAATCTAAGAGCATGTGTAGAAGGCATATTCTCAGTTTGATTGTCTTTGGACAGTGGAATGGGGATTATATGCATGGCTCGCGCATGGCAATAGATTCTCCGGCCAACGATTGGCTTTAAACTTCAACTGCGTAACAATAGGTTTTAGCAATAGGGGCAGTCCTCAGTATCCTCAACAATATATAACTCAGAACTAAGTGTAAATATTCTTAATATCAATTATTAACTATGCTCCAATCTGTATAAATAAAATACATTACTCATGTAAACACGCCAGCCAAATTGCTTACAGTGAGTAAGGCTCAAGTTTCTCTTTTGCTGCATAAACATTTATCTCTTCCAGCAGCTCATCATTAAATGTTCTTCGAAAACAGTTTTTCATTTGAATTCAAAGTATTGAATAGTTTACTAGAAGTCCACTGTGAAATTTGAGCCACCTTTTTCATATTTAAATGTATAACGTCTTCATTATGCCTATTGAGGAAGCGTTCCTACAGAATAAAAAATAAAACATGAGAAATAGACGTCAATACAGAATAGAAAGCAGAGAAACTGTTATAGTGGTCATAAGCAATATGAATATATAATGTTTCGAAAAAAATACAATGTGAAAATAGTCTATGAAGTATGATACGCAATTCCAGTTTGTTGTATGTCAAATATTATTTATACTCTTCTGTGATTGTGTTCTACTTAGTGGCCTAACCCAGATACGAGGGACCCTTAGGAATTCAGCAAAATTGGGACACTATCTTATTTTCAAAACAAATAATACAAAGTTCTCACTTCTTGACAATCTATGAGGTGCCCCCTAGTACCTCAACAGATTGGAGGACGCTTAGGAATTATCCAAACCCTAACCTGTGACGGTTACGCCACTCGTTCTGCTCTATCCTCTTTCTGCCCTTTAATACCTGTCATCAAATGACGTAATTTCGTACACTGCCATCTATTTAGCGAAGCCTCCTACCATTCTTTTAGTTGGTAAAAGATGCTCCAGTGTCCAACAGTTAACAAATTGGGCCCTTCAGTTCAGATCTCCAGGTTATGGAAGTCCAGGTTACTCACCAAACCAAGACGTGTGCTGGTCAATAACTGTTTCCAAAGGCAGCAAAATTCAAGTGTCTTTTGTAGATTTTGCGGTAAGTAATATTTTTATTTCTCAGTGTCTTCCCATTTATAATAGTGCATTTTGAAGGATTTTTAGGTAGATACACTTACCCCAAATAGGATTGTTTTGCTGAATCTCAGGCCCCATATACTGTTAAGGTAGATACACTCTTTTTTATAAGAATACGTAAATAGTCTGCTGGTACTATGGAGCTTTACTACAGCACGAAAAAGCGGCAACATTTTGACACACTGAAAAGCTTTTTTCGTTCGACACTCGTTAGAGCATTAAAGCGTAGGATCGCGACCGAAAGGTGCACCGAAATGTATAGCCAGGTGCGGACCTTGTATCCGCCTCTGGCTCTATATTTCGGTTCATCTTTCCGTCGCCATCCGACGGTTTAATTCTCTGACGAGTGTCGAACGAAAAAAGCTTTTCAGTGTGTCAAAAATGTTGCAGCTTTTTCGTGCTAAAGGAATAGATAACCTTTCGCTGAGCCTCAATGTTCTTAAATTTGTTTGGTTTTGAGCATTAAGGAGCTGATTGCATGAGAAGGGCTGTTCATCAATATGGCGGATTGCAATCAACAGACTTTGCCTGTATTTCTCAGTAAAGTATACAGAATGGAAGTCTTCGCATCACTTTTGCTTCGTACTCTATCCAAATTATTGCTATCGCAGAAACATTACATGTTACGCTGCAAAGAAAACATCAGAAAATGCAGGTTCTCTTTGACAGTAGCTACAGGCCTTTTCTGTGTCATCCATTGATATAGTGTGCATACCGCCGTTTCCAAAATTTAAGGGGCCCGATACTATTCCTGGTACTAGTACTATTACACATCCACGCCTGCGCAAATCGTAAGACGCTCGGATATGGACTGGAAAAGTCAATTTCCATCCGAATTCCACCTTTTAGAGGTGCCTGTACCTTATGGCCCCTTTCAACTATTCGTTGGAGTCTGAATGAAGCTAGTGGTTTCCATTCAGCTACAACCAATGAAGTACATCATTTAGTTTTCTGGTAAAGGAGTAAGTCACTTCTTTGGATATAAATAGAGGAGTTAAAAAGTACAAAGAAGTTACTATAGCAAGGAATATGCTCAGTTACTAGACCTGGGTTCAGTAAGTTGCCCTGCTAGATTACACTGTACTCCAGTCTGCCCTACGAAATGACATTTTTCAAGGTTGGGGAAGTACCACCTCCATATCCCTTTAAGCTTCGTCCTTTTCAAAGTAATTCTGCACTTCTATACTTGAGGTGTTCTATTTTCGGGCTTTTTCTCAATGCATAACAAGTGCTGTTGATTTTTAAGTTTGATTTGCTAGAAATTAAGCTAAGCATCAATTTCTTCTGAAGCAAGCAGAAGAGTTCTCTCGTTTAAATTACCATATTTAGTGTCTTCAGGCGCAGATATTTGAACTTAAATGTTGTGAAGCAAGAAATGAGTGGAATTATCATTTTTCTGCTGTTACAAAGTGGACATTTTAAATGACATCCCTGCGCCTAATCATCTTGAAGAATCAAGTTTTTAGTACCTGAAAATGTACCATCAGAAAAATATTTACAGCCTTCAGTACAATTCAGATGAGTGTTTTTTGTTAATGTTCTTGTACTTTTCATTGCATATTTCAGTTCCCATAACATTCATTATTATTAATAATCATAATATCATTTTTCAGATGGGGAGCCCTGCAGAAGCACAAGTAAGAATGTTGTTTTTTTCATCATATCAATATCATTTCATTGTTCTCCTATCCAATGATCAAGCACGTCTTGGACACACTCTAACCCTTCTCCCGAAAGCTATATTCTCCTACTGCATTTGGCACTCATTTATGCATTTGGCAAAGTATATTTTACTATTGTCACTTTTGGGCTATTGGTTCAGTGGGCCCTCTTTCTGGTATTTATTTTGGTCCAATGCTTTTGATTTTTGTAGCTCGTTTGAAAATAATAACGAAAATTACGTTCTTTGTATTCAATCTTGGTGATTAGAGAATCAAGGACCACACAAACCGAACTTGGCTATGAATGAAACAAGGCCCTCATGCAGGCTTAGCATAATAGTCAAAATTTAACAGTTTTAGTGAGCTCAATGTAATTTGCTATTGGCTGTTAAATAGTACGTTCATTGGAAGTTTTAGTTTCATACGCGCATCAGTGCTATTAAGCTGTTCATGCACCAGGCCAATGCGTATACTGACCTGTCTGAAGCCTTACATGAAGTGCTTAGGTAACAACTTGCATGATGCCTTCAGCTTTATCTCAAGATATACCATGGCAGAAACACCGTATAATTCTAAATTAATGAGAGTTTCATGAAAATCATGTAACTTTTACAGGCCTAGGGATATCTATTCTAGCAATCCAACTATACTGTTGTATGTGTGGACTGATAATATCTGACGCAAACAGAAAGTCTTCCTTTTTGTTGGAGGTTTACCTCCTTATGATTTTGTAAGACCCAATCAACATTTGATATCTTTATCATTCTTCTTATCCAACACGCGCGCAACTAGGGGGGTCCTGGGGATCTCAGCTCCTGGCCTTTTCAGCAAATGAAGAAAAGTTCTTTTTTTGCAGCGCTGTCTCTAAATCAAAAAGGGCGCTTCCCCAAAATGGAAATGGCGTGATGCCGAGAATTTTCTGGGGGCTTCGCCCCCGGCACTCTTTCTCCTTCCCTGTTGTGATAAAAGATGGCAATAAGAACCATTGGTCTTCAGAGCAACAATATCAGTAAGCTTCCCACAGTATTTTGATGTGCCCTTTTTCGTGAATGGACCCCTACCCTCGAGAACTCCTAGTTGTGCTCCTGTCCAAATAGTTAAAACATTAAATGTTCTTGCACTCTCCTTGCATTTACAGATGATGAAAGACAATTGTTCCACTGCTGGTGATTGGCTGGATCTCCGGGATGGAAATACCCAGAATTCATCATTATTGAGAAGGTTCTGTGGGTCAAACATCCTTGAAAGATCTGTCCAAACAACGAGTAACAACCTACTTATTCACATGCATACAGATTCATCTGACAACAACAGAGGCTTTATCCTTAAGTATAAAGGTATAAAACTGTGTATTGATTTCGATGGTGTGCAATTTCTCTTCTGCATGATGGAAGCAAAATTTTGATCTCCTTTATGTCATTTAAGGTTGAACATTACCTTTCCTCTTTTCGCTTGCAATTTAAAGAATAGAAAATTTGATAGTTATTGTTTTACTATTTGCAAAAGGCAACTCTGCTATAGCTGATGTATTTTTGTTAAGCTTGCAGCAAGAGCATAGCCTCTACTGTCATCTTTATCGCTATAAAGCATGTATTGTGTTTGGAGCTTCTTCAAACAAAGCTTCAGCTGAAGCAGATTAGCATAAATACTGGTGCTTGTACAATTCAACTTTGAATACCTTTTGACTTTGTATATCTAGGTATTTGCCAGCTGAAGGTAAAAAACCAACATGGCTTTATAGAATCACCAAACTATCCAAACGATTATCCAATCTCTAGTGATTGTGGCTGGGTTTTAGATTTTGGAGTTGGCATCTACATCAAAGTGCATTTCAAGGACTTCAAGCTTGAAGAGCAAAGTACATGCTCATTTGATTACGTCAGCTTACTCGACGGACCCAGCCAAACATCGCCTACGCTGAACGGTACTACAACGTACTGCGGAAATGTGAAGCCTCCAAATATAACCCACTTGGGCCCATTGACCATCATTTTTAGGTCTGATAAAGATACAGCCAAGCGAGGCTTTTCTGCGTTGTATGAGACATGGGGTAGGATTTTATTTGTTCACCGTATTATTTAAGTATGCCATATCTGAATGACTTACCTGAATTAATTTTTTGGTTTAGACTAACATATATCATCGGAACTTCAGTGTAATACTCTATAGGCACTTAAGTCAGATTTCTCGACTTTTGTCTACCTGAGAAGATACCAGGGGTTCTTGTTTGTAGTTGTGTATCTGATTTGTAGCTAGAGGTTGTTTTTCGGATTCTGCATTGCTTCATCTTGAATAAATTAGTTTTCCATGAGTTTTCTATAATTAATAGTTCCCCTTTCAAAGATTCCTACCAATGACTCCAGCGTCTGCAGGTAGAATAGGTAGCATCTCCCAATCTGATCTTATACTTGAATAGCGAGAGTTGAATAAGGTATGGATCTTGTCTTCTATTTGCATAACAACTGCGAACAAAAGCCTATCTCCTCTTATGCAAGAAAGGTTCTTTTGCGCTCTGTTCTTTTCGATCTTTATTAGTTAACTTTGTATGTATGGTTATGTATACTGTTAACTAGAAAAGTTATGTGTAAAAATCGAAT
>WIPJ01017754.1:340553-357955 GCA_018155075.1 Cassiopea andromeda | reverse complement strand
CAACAGGAAGCAGGCACACACCTGCCGGGGGCACGGGGGACGTTTTCCCCTCCAAATGAATAACTTTGCATGATTTTAACTCCCCAACAGAATCAGGAACCTGGAGATTTACATAACAAAACAAAACTTTTGCCCCTCCAAAATGCTGGTACAGACAAGTTTCCCCTCCGGGCATGACCTCCAGTCAAGTGCTTGACAGGAAGACTAGACGCATGTAAAGTTCTTCCCTATATTTATGTACTTTAGTCTTTCTATTTAGAAGGACTTAATCAATCCCTTAGTCAGCATTTGGGGTATTTAAAACAATGGTGATTCGTTTTCTATTTGTTAGATTATGATGAATGCCAAACGAGAGGTGTGTGCCATAGCAATGCCACGTGCACCAATACTTTTGGATCGTATCTTTGTCAATGTAAATACAGCTTTACTGGCAATGGCAAGTTGTGCAGTTGGTACAGAGGTATATACTATATTTGGAGCATAACACTTAAGTGAAATGACTGTCCTACGACAATATCTTATAGATTGAATGATAGGCTATGGTTTATGGCTATAAAGTACTAGTGGTCAAAGTTCCAGTTCTATTGGCTAGAATATTGAATATTGAGGATTTGAGTAAGATTGGCAAATGAATCAGCCATTGTTTATAATCTTTACATGTGTCCTTTGAATGACATTAACTGTCTAGATTTAAATGGTTCAGAGTCAATGCACATCATAAAGACAAGCATTCATTAAACATTGTAGCTAAATTATACAGCATATATTTCCTATCTTTATGATCTTTACAAAAGTTGTCTCCTGAGTTCGATCTCCTTTTAGAATTTGATGAATGCTCAGCTGGTGTTCATAATTGCAACAAAGATGCCTTATGTGTGGACACAAGAGATGAATTCTTTTGCAAATGTAAAGCTGGATACATAGGAAATGGGACACATTGTAAAGGTGAAATTATTTCTACACTATAGTTTGTTTGCTTGTGAATATTCCTCTTCATTTAGTTGAGAATGCTCCTAAAAAGAAGGTGGTAGTATAGGTGATTTTCTGAAAACGCATGAACAACGCAAAAGAGAGTTTCTCCCCAGCTAATTCCTTATTTCTGTAAGCTGAAAGTAATGTTTAGAATGCTGAGTGTCAATTGAGCAACGTTGATCTTATGCAAGCTACCAAAATCTTTCGACCAAAATTAGGATATTCATTTAGTGTTATTTCGGTGCATGCAAACTCTAAAATCAACCGTGCAAGGGCATAATAATGTAAGATGTGTATGATGATTTATAATGATCGTTGATAGTAAATGATGACATTATAATGCAATTGTATGATCAGAAAGACATATTACCAACAAGTTGTTACTTGGAAGGGTGGGCAGATTGACTCAAATTTCTATAAATATTTTTATTTATAGGCTCTTTTACTCGTAGTTTAAGTTTTTAAATTAGGTAATCTATGGTTGGTATATGAATATATTATAAAATTTTATGCGCTCTTTTTCACTGGTTTGCTGTGTGCAAGGTTCAGTATACTCTTATTTCACTTACGCACTTAAGTCGCGTTACAGCACAGATAAACATGGATGTGCAGGTTCAGTTGCCATAATCTTAGATTTATAGAGTTCAAAGAGCTATGTTTCTTTGCATTTGACCTAATTCCTAATTCAAGTTAAATGAATTTACTGTTCTTTTCTACAGACCTTGATGAGTGCAGCTTGTCAGTAAACAATTGCCATCCAAATTCCACTTGCACAAACACTATTGGTTCGTACATTTGCAAATGTATTAGTGTCTATACAGGTGATGGAATAACATGTACAGGTATCTCCGCATAAAATTGTTTATTTTCAATTTTATCTCTGCTTTTTCTGCTACTCTACGAAAATGTAATCAGTATATTATGCGAGGAAATTTCGAGTGACTGAGATATTTGTTCATTGGTGTGATCAACTATCCATCTTTCCTGAAATCAACAGTTTTGTAGGTTTTTCTTCTCACTGCCCTAAATATTTTATTACTGTTAAGGCAGTGGTTCTTAATTTGGGTTCGTTCGAACCGCAGGGGGCTCAGTGAGTCTATTTCAGGGGTGGTGGTTTGACTCACCCAACTCGTATAATGTTTTAAGTCACGCTCTGCCTGGCCAGTCTGTGCACTAACACAGTATATAGTTATATACATGTGTATGGAATTTGAGAAAAGAAAGCAAAATTTTTTTAGCTACGAAGAATTCAGTGACTGCATGTATGGAACTTGTGGGGCTCAGTACCATCAACAAGGTTAAGAACCACTGTGTTCAGGATTCAGTTGAGACCAACCTGGCACGTGACTGCAGGGGGCACGGTGGGGCGATATTCTCAAATCACAATTTTTCATTGTTTTGCACCTCCAACATAATTGCTGACCATGAGGTGGAAATAGTCAGCTAAGGCTTTTGAGCCCCCCTACCCCCAAATTGATGGCAGGTTTTGCTCCTCCAGGACATCTTCAGCCACGTACTTAAAACCCCCAGCGGCATCAACATTACTCATACAGCTTAAGTCAACTTATCTAGGTATATGCAGTCATCAGATAAAAAGGAGATTTTACAGCATTTTTTCATTTTTATCTCTTTGTTTGTTCATGCTTTTGCTTTATGATAAAAATACTGCTTCTTTGCTGTTTTCTTGCATAATTTGTCTCAACTTGCTTCATGGAGTTTTCTCAACTGCATCTCTACTGCTTTTCTGATAGATCTAAATGAATGCCAAAACGGCTTGCATAATTGTGACAGAAGGGCGAGCTGCATCAATGAGGATGGATCATATAGATGTGAATGCAACAAAGGCTACCAAGGCAATAGTACTTTTTGTGAAGGTATTCCCGTTCAGTTCCTTTAAGTTCATACGAGTGCATCATCGGTGTCGTAACTAATGTAAGTTGGGGTTAAGATAACACTTTAGGGCACCTAAACTCTTTGCATTAAACCAGGGTAAATACCAATAAATACAGGCAATAAAAAGAACACGTGTAAAATTAATGGAGGACACGTATGGCAGTAAATAGGACTTATATGGGCATGGAAGAACAATAGAAAACCAGGGTAAATACTAATAAATATGGGCAGTAAAAACAACACGTGTATAATAAATAGAGGACATATATGGAAGTAAATAGGACTTATATGGGCATGGAAGAATAATAGAAAATGTGTAGATAGATGCAGGAGACATATAAGGAAAGATATAGGACTGATATGGGTATGGAGGAACCGTAGAAATAGAGGAGAGGGAAACACGATAAAAACAACTATAAAAGAATTGCCAAGGGAGATTGGACCCCAAGGGTCCCGAGTATTTCTGTTATGCCACTGAGAACCAGGGGAGGATCTAGAGCTGAAATTTGGGGGGCATCTGATTCATTTTACTGCTTTTTGTTGTGGAAAGTTTTTTAATGCAATCGTTTGCTATAGGAATTGTTGCTGTTTAGGGGGGGCATGGCCGCCCCTGCTGAGTACATAGTTTTTTGCAAGTAATAAGTTTTTCGGCCCCAGTACTTAACTTTTCTTAATTTTTTAGCAGTTGAGCGCAACTTTCTTATAAAACACGTGGTTGTAAAAAGAAGTGTAATTGCTGATAAGAAGAAACAAGATTGGCTTTCGCTTGTCCGGGAACATGTTTTACCCAAATTTGTAACTATTTTTACAGTAGAACAACAGAGGGATTTATCTACTGTAGCGCCTCAATAAGTTTTTGTAAGTTGAAAGTCCGATTGATTGTTACATTTGAAGTTAGGAATGGTGATTCATTCCCGATTAGGAAGCCAAAAAAAGCAGTATGAGCTGTCCTTATAATTTACTGTTGTTTACAGCCAGTTTGCCATCAAAACTGTACTCAGCTATTTTTAATAGTAATTTCCATTATGGCATATACTTCTTTTTAAGCAAGAGACAAACAACATGAAAAAATGTAATCAGAGTAAAGAGATTTACTTTAATATGATGTTAAAAATAGCTTTGCTGCAATACCTGTGCTGGAAGGGCGGTACAGACGCGGTGATATCTTTGTTGAATGCCACTTTATATCCTTTAAAATATATTCTCACAAAGAAAAATGTATTGATCCTGGAATGGGGTACTAATATCCAATCTGGATAGTAAAACAAATATATTATGTAGATTAGGGCTCATCGTATTGGAGCATTGTCTTAGGCCCAAGCCAATTAACTCCTTTTTGTCACGCCGAATTAAATATTGACCTAGTTTTATTGGATATTACAACGACGATTGAGTGGTTTTAGGTATGACGTGGAACATAATTAATCGCATTTAATGTGAAAATGCATTTCTACAATAAAGATGCAAAATCAAAATTTTCACCTAGATGAAACAAGTATGAATAATTTATGCTTCGCAATTTGACTGAAGCAGCCAAATCTAATACTCTAGGTCGACCCATTAAAGCCACCTTACACAGTCGAGTCATGCATCACATTTGGGTTATGCCAAATGCATTTATCTAGCGCGCAACCAAGACGTGGCACTTGGCCCTGGTCTTGGTGCAATTTGAAATTAAAAAAGCTTCAGGTCTGTAGGGATGTATTTACTGATTGATTTTGTATCCTGTAGGAAGATATACTTACAATGATAGCTTCAATAGGATATTGCTTTGCCTGTCGGTTAAGAGGATGTAATGACTCTGAAGTCATTTCATAGTTAATTCATACTTAAAGCGCTATACACCATAGATATGCTGATGTTCCCAGAAGAGTTCAGATACTGATTGTTTAATAAACATTGCAGGCACATGTTTTTTCTTCCTATTTCATTACATATTATAGTTAACACTATTACTAATTGCATCCAGCGTTTAAAAGTTCTCAATTCAGCTAAAATTCAACAGTTTTCCCACTTCAAAAATGTCAGGCGTCTATAACTTTTATGTTCGTTTGCCAAAATGTGTCATCAAACATTTTTGGGGTCAATTGCCTTCCCCCCTCCCCATGACACGCCATTGCACTATCTTGGGCTTTTCGAAAAAATAGATCATAGCTTTACCTTAGCCTAACTTTTTAAGAGAGAAAAGGAAGTTGTCACCATAATGCACTTGCCGGAAACTCAAACTGATGTACTCTCTTCATCAGGTACTCTCTCAACGTAGGAGCATAAACAGAACTTTTTGCTCAGCTTTGTAACTAATAGGTATAAGAAGTAATCAATTCTCCAGCTTTTATGATTAGATATTCATGTACAGACTTCAATATTACTAATTAACCAAACGGACTACTTCTATTGTAGCATTATTGAGCACATACATACATAACTGCGATAAATTATTAAAATGGAGAGCATCAAGCAGAAATGAAATCGGACAACTTTGATAGATATAGAAAGCGAGTCCTTTTTTTCGTGCCTCATCCTTTGCATTTGCAATTTTGTGGCAATATCTAACTGCAACTAGCTTTCTTATCACAACTTCTTTGCGTAATTGGTATAATTCTATAAATAAATGCTTATATACATATATTTTCATCAAAATTATTCTTCTCTTCCATCGATCATCAATGGCTCTTTATTTCTCCGGAATCCTGGCTGTCTCCTCTGTTTGAGTATAAAGCGAGCCACTTTCTCCTCTTTTTCAAACAGCAATTTCTTTTACGCAGACAGGAGACCAATAGCTGCTTCTAAATTCATGGTCCATTACTTCTTTCTAGCTATGCGGTTCTTTCTACATCAGGCCTCCACAACTAGCGGCGCACGCGCCTCCACAGCTAGGGGCGCACGTGCCCATCGTGGCACATTTGGTCATGCAACGTGCTGCACAGCAAGTGCACTGAGACAAGATAGAGAAAATAAGAACCAATTTATTTCGTTAACTTGTGGATTATACTAATTGGTAGTGTTTTTCTTGAAATCAAGCATTTCATATCTACAGCACCACACTTGCATTATCCGTAACTACTGAGATGGAGGAATGTCAGGAGGAAGATATAGCTTTTAGCTGTGGTGCTTCTTGCTTGCTAGCATTGCCAAAGTGGCGCTTAGCAGATTGTGCAATGACAATAGTGTCTAATATAGTCAACTACTGTTCTATCGATCTATTCCTGTATAGCTTATTTGTTACCGGAATGATGAAGCATGATACTTTGCATTGAGAACCGTGTGTGAAGACTGTTAGAGGAATGCATATGTCTGAATATTGAGAATGATCTTACTATTTCCTCTAGATTCAGACGAGTGCACTTTTGCCATTCACAACTGCCACCACCAAGCCCAATGTCGTAATACAATCGGTTCGTTTCAATGCCATTGCCTTGCTGGGTATACAGGCGATGGAAAGACTTGTGCCGATGTAAACGAGTGCACAAGTGGCACACACAACTGCAGTGGTAATGGAATTTGTGCCAATGTGCTTGCTTCCTATACGTGCTTTTGTCAGACTGGCTTCAGCGGGAACGGTGTTGTTTGTGAAGATGTCAATGAGTGTATGATAGGAAGAGATGTCTGCCACGCAAATGCTGAATGTTCAAATAATGTTGGCTCGTACAACTGTGCCTGCCGTACTGGATTTTCAGGGGATGGAAATTCCTGTAGTGATATAGACGAATGCTTTCATAACACTCATCTTTGCCATAGCAATGCCACATGTTTCAACATACCTGGGACATATAACTGTTTATGCTTGCAGGGTTTTAGCGGTAGCGGGTTTTCGTGTGATGATGTCAACGAATGTTCGAACGACCAGGCAAACTGTCATTCCAATGCACAATGCATGAACACTGTTGGTTCATTTAGTTGTTCATGTAAACGAGGATATAAGGGAGATGGCATCGAATGTATTGACATAAATGAATGTGCCAGTAGCCTACACTCTTGTAGTCCACGCGCAGCTTGCTTAAATACAATTGGCTATTTCCAGTGTGTTTGTAGTATGGGTTATTCAGGCAATGGCTTTACGTGCGATGATGTTGACGAATGTGAACATACTAGCCATAGATGCCATTTCAATGCAAGCTGCAGGAATACGATAGGTTCTTACTCGTGTTTATGCAAGCATGGATTTAGCGGCAATGGTGCAGTATGCTCCGACATCAACGAATGTGAACAGAGTATCCAAGTGTGCAGTTTGCATGCTCAATGTAGTAATTCTATTGGTTCATATAGTTGCTCATGTTTAGATGGTTATATTGGCGATGGGAATAGCTGTAAGGATGTTGATGAGTGTGTTAATACCACACATACCTGCCATAGCAATGCTTACTGCAATAATTCCATAGGTTCTTATCTGTGTTTTTGCAATACAGGTTACAGTGGTAATGGGCTGCAATGTGATGATATAAATGAATGTGAAATTGGTGCAGATAGATGTAGTAATTATGCACACTGTACTAACTCGCCAGGCTACTATAGTTGCACTTGTAGGCATGGTTTTTTAGGAAATGGTTTCAGATGTTTTGATGTCGATGAATGTCAGAACCGATCACACAACTGTCATTCAAATGCCACTTGTAGTAATAACTTGGGGAACTTCTCTTGTTCGTGCTGGCCTGGTTTTGAAGGTAACGGTGAGTTTTGCATTGATGTTGATGAGTGTAGTAGAGGCTTGCACAACTGCCATCAAAATGCAAATTGCATTAATCTTAATGGCTCATTCAGCTGTTCTTGTGACGTTGGATTCTCGGGAAATGGGGTGATTTGCAATGATGTAGATGAGTGCTTATTGCGACATCATTCGTGTCATATCATGGCTAACTGCATAAACTCACACGGATCACATAACTGTCAATGCCTAAACGGATTTCTTGGTAGTGGGTACAGTTGTAAAGACATTGACGAATGTGTATCCAGTACTCATTTCTGTCACACTGACGCAAATTGTGCCAATTCCTATAGCTCTTACTCTTGTAATTGTCATACAGGTTTCACTGGAGATGGGTTTAACTGCTCCGATATAGATGAATGTATTGATGCGAGCCATAACTGCAGTATACATGCTTCATGTAGCAACACTGTTGGCTCTTTTAGCTGCCAATGTATGAATGGTTTTAGTGGGGATGGTTTTGACTGTACTGATGACAATGAGTGTTTACTTGGGTTGCACGCTTGCAGTAATTATGCAAATTGCACCAATACTATAGGCTCCTTTTTCTGCCAGTGCAAGGATGGGTATACGGGTGATGGCTTCAATTGCAGTGACTTTGATGAGTGCTCTTCAAATACACATGTATGTGACGATAATGCTATGTGCATTAATACTGATGGGCTATACACATGCTTGTGCAAGAGTGGTTTTATCGGGGATGGCATACGTTGTTTCGATATCAATGAATGCTTTACTAGTGCACACAATTGCTCGTCCGATGCACAATGTATAAACACTAGAGGTTCTTACAATTGCACTTGCAACAAAGGCTTTAAAGGTACAGGCTTCCTGTGCTCTGACATAAACGAATGCAATGAACATATTGACGAGTGTCATGTAAACGCCACTTGCATCAACATCATTGGATCTTACAGGTGCAGCTGCTTCAGAGGGTTTTCTGGTGACGGGTACATTTGCAAAGATTGGAACGAGTGCTCTAATGGGATCCACAACTGCAGTAAATTTGCTCACTGTATGAATAATTTTGGATCATACACCTGCCAGTGTCGCAAAGGATTCAGCGGCAATGGCCAAGAGTGTAATGACATCAATGAATGCTCAAGTAGAGCCCACAATTGTCACAAATATTCCAGTTGCAGTAATTCAGAAGGCCACTTTTCTTGCAAATGTTTGAGTGGCTATAGAGGCAATGGCACTTCCTGTAAAGGTAGGCTATCGCTAGTAGATTTTGTGAAATGCAGCTTACCACCCAATGCACTCCCAACATGCAGCGCCTTTTCTTTGGAAGTAGTGGCTAGCTTCTGCTGTTTCATTGCATGCCGACTTGTTGGCAACTTAAATCATCGACATAGCTCAATTTCTCAATTTGGGATTTAGCTAATTATTGAGCTTAAATATCTATTGATGCAAGTAGTTGCCGTACTAGAAGTGTTTTCAATATTTAATCAATGATATCCCAAAGGTGGGCACAAAAGCTAAAACTCTATCATTTACGCTAAAATCGAGCTGACTAATGTATTAATTTTTCCTTAATCTGTAAGTTCAACTTAAATTTTGAGTCTGTACGCCAATGTTTGCTTTGCTGGAAAAAGCTTTGGGTTAAAAATGTAAGATGTAATTTACTCTGTGCAAAAGCTTAAATTCTAGCTTGATGCTGTGGAATCTATTTGATCATGCTATTGAAATGTGCGTGATATTTACTAAACGTCATTTGTGCTAAATTGAAATTATAATATTCCCACTCAGGCTTTGCTATCGCTTCAGAAATTGATACTTCTACAGTCAATGTATTGATGGTTGTCAATTCTCAACCATTCTAATTTATATGGGCCATTCTTAAGAAATGTCAACATGGAGTGTAAAACAACTCTCTACCTAAGGATATAAATTAGGTGGAATCAGCAGAGTATTGATGGAAATACCATGTTTTGCTTATGGACGTAGGAAATGGGGAGCACAAAGGGCACGTCACCCCACTTTTCAAAGTCTTGGACAAAGTGCCCCTTTTCATGTAACTTGGTTGCCCTCTTTGAAACTTTGTAGATGCAAAAACAAATAGAAAATACACGATCTACGTTTCAAAATTCCCCGGGGAAGTATGCCCCCAGACCTCCTAGCTGATTTGCAATTAGGGCTGGCGCAATATTTACCCTTTTTCAACATGCAACATGGTTTTTGTTTCATTGTTTTACCCCCCTCCAGAAAAAGTGCTCAATCTCGCTTCCAGAAACCCTGCCATGGTGCTCCCAACTTTTATAATGCTTCCTACGTCCTTGGTTTTGGAAGTTAACAACACAGATGGGGAATTTTTTGAAATTTACAGTTTTGTTTTTGATTGAGCTTGTTTACAAAATTATATGCACCATGCCTTTTGTCACGTACGTCACGAGACATTGTGCCTTATTATTACAAAAACATTAAATAATTAGTTGAGTTAGTCAAGTTGCTTTGACACTTCAGTTATTAGCATAGCTAAATTCTCAACCTTTAATGATTGGCTCTTAGCAACTCAAAGAAATCTGGAGAAACAGAATGTTGCTTAGATGATGTAACTTGTACGATTTCACGTACGTCAAGGAACTTTGAAACCTTCTGCTAAAAACAGTTTCTGCTGGACGCAAAGTTGCAGTGTAAATTCTTTAGCTCTCTGCATTCAATTTCATGAGAAATGTATTTAAGAGTTCATCTTCATGTGCTTCTATTAGCATTTTAGCCCTTGCATCTGAAGTTGCTCTCTTTCGACTTCAAGTACATCACATGAGAATGGCCCATATAGGGGTAGTTGTTGCTGAATAAAATGAAGTTCAGTCTGGAAACTGGAAAGTATGTTTTGACAATAAAAACTTTTGGTAGTAATGAAAAGGGGATTTACTTCAATAAAAGTCCCTATCCAAGGAACCATGCATAGAACTCCTATCATCGATGACAACGATATAGCTACTTCTCACATATGGTTAAACTAATAAATGCCTCTACCACAATCCCAGCTTTCCTTTATAGAGTTGACTAGAATTTTGATGAGAGTCTCCTAGCTTGTATTATGAAAAGCGATTGGATGCGGAGGGTAGCAAATTATTCTTTTTGACACGCTTCTAGCATTAAAGCAGTTAAGGTGGCCTCTTTTATTTACTTTCACCTTTTGCTTTTGTACCTAGATGTGGATGAATGCGCTACTGGATCTCACAAGTGTAGTAATAATTCGTTGTGTTACAATCAGAATGGATCCTATGAATGCGTTTGCATAAATGGCTTCAGTGGAAACGGATTCAACTGCACTGGTAATTTCTATAAATAGTTATTTATAGACGCCAAGTACGTATACTTATGCCAAATCACATGTTGCTGAGAGACATCTTTTCAACCCTTTCCAATAGGAGTATCAATGCTAGTTTGACCAAAGCAGAATTAATCAGGAACTTTTGAAAAGGGCTCGCAAAATGAGGACTTTGAGAGAATTGTCCTCTTAGGACTTGTTAGGATCTATCAAATTGCTATAGAAGGCTTCTAATGAAATAAAATTCTAATGCCATCATTTGTGCTTTAAAGTTAGATGGAACTGGCTACATGTCCTGGACATCTTAAAGCATTCCGAGTTTTCTCGCCAGTGGCATCCCTATTCTCTTGCAAGATGGAGGCATTGTTGCCTAAGAAAGTCATTACTATGATGACGTTTCAGTTTTTCCAAGCCTACACTTAGAGGAAACTTAGGAAAAAGTCGAAATTCACAAGCTATAAGAACTGCATGCTATGTCGATAGAGAAAACTATTTATAAGAAGGCTTTGATAACAGCTAGAGCTAGAAACCGTTCATATATCACTATAAAAGAACAAGGAATTAAATTGGAAGCTAGGACTCACCGAATAAAAAATGCAAGATAACTCCTTCATTCCATAGGAGATTATTTGCATTTAAATTAACTAGAGTGGCATTGCAAGATAGGCTGAGCAAATTTAAGTTCTCATTTGTGTTTGCTTTCACCTGGGGCTACCAATCCCTAAGCTTTCAGTTTCTTTGAAATTGCAAGAGTTCCGCTCATCCTGAGGGAACGCTGTCCTATTCTATTAATACTGAGGGAGAGCTGTGCTGTTGCTATTGAGAAAGCTGCGTGAGAGAAGTGCTATTTTGCTTGCGCACAAATTCTACTTCATTCGAACTTTAACTATTTTTAATATTCTGTAGCATATATGGTAGCCACCACTATCAAAGTACATCTTTCGTTTGATTTGTCATCCTTTGAAAACTCTGAAGATGCAAAAACAAATAGAAAAATACACGTTTCTGGAAATTTCAGAAGATCTAAGTTTCAAAATATTCTGTAGCATATATGATAGCCACCACTATCAAAGTACATCTTTCATTTGATTTCTCATCCTTTGAAAACTTTGAAGATGCAAAAACAAATAGAAAAATACACGTTTCTGGAAATTTCAGAAGATCTAAGTTTCAAAATATTCTGTAGCATATATGATAGCTACCACTATCAAAGTACATCCTTCATTTGATTTCTCATCCATGAGATTTTTCATTATTGCACTCTTTATTTTATAGTTGAATAGCACTCACTCTATAGAACCATATATTGCTTTCTACCTTTGATATACCTATGTAATGTTCAGAATCTAGAATTCTTCACCTCTATTATATTTAAAACAATGGCTTCTGAGGCCATAAAGATCTGGAATTATGTAGAACAATCTTTATCAATTTTTCCATGGTTGAAGCGACTTTATAAATCTTCTGGATATTTCAGATAGAATTTTGGTCTAAGCAAAAGATACTACATGCAATTTCTGTCATTACCAATCCACATCATAGATTCTGTTGCATCCAGGTTTTCATTTGCACAAGTATTCTGCCAAAATATTCTAATGGCCCTTTCTATTGTAATTATGCACAGAGCTGTTTTGTATCGGGTGCAGTGACCTCTTTTGTAAGATCTGATTTGTTCTGAATTTAAGATGTGGATGAATGTCTACTTGGACTGCATGACTGTCACCCTAATGGATATTGCACAAATATGCAAGGAGCGTATAACTGCCACTGCAGTAATGGCTTTAGTGGTGAGGGACATCATTGTACCGATATTGATGAATGCTTGTCTGCATCTCATAACTGCAGTGTAAATTCCCATTGCTACAATTCTCAAGGCTCTTACAGTTGTTTTTGTCAAAGTGGATATTCAGGAAGTGGAGAGATTTGTAATGACGTTGATGAATGTATGGAAGCAGTACACAAATGTCATAGGTATTCCACTTGTAATAATTTTGGTGGAGATTACAATTGCACCTGCTTGCTAGGCTTCAAAGGGAACGGAACTAACTGTTTAGATGTTGATGAATGTGTTACCAAAGAACATAATTGTGATTCGTATGCTACATGCAATAACACTATTGGTTCTTTTTCATGTCAGTGTCTAGAAGGGTTCTTTGGTGATGGCAATATTTGCAATGATACAGACGAATGTCTTTCTTTGACTTATCAGTGCAGTGACAATGGTACTTGCTTTAACTCTATTGGTTCATACGAATGTCGTTGCAAAAGTGGATTTTCAGGCGATGGGAAGGCTTGCTTGGATGTTGATGAGTGTCAAGTAGGTTTCCATACTTGCAGTGAAAATGCATATTGTGTTAATAGTATTGGCACCTATGATTGCATATGTAGTGCAGGCTTTTCTGGTAACGGAACGTACTGCAATGATGTTAATGAGTGTGAGGCAGTTGATCGTTTGTGCAATAGAAACGCTTTGTGTAACAACACTCGTGGGAGCTACAACTGTTATTGTAAAGCTGGATATGAGGGAGATGGATTTCGCTGTGAGGACATAAATGAATGCATTTTATCTTCGCACGAATGTGACAATAATGCCGTTTGCTATAATGTAGAAGCAAGTTATGTTTGCGGCTGTAATCGAGGGTTTACTGGCAACGGTTATGCCTGCCATGATATAAATGAATGCGTGTCTCAGTTGCATAACTGCAGTAAAAATGCCAATTGTACAAATTCAGCCGGGTTGTATAGTTGTGATTGTGTTGATGGATATATTGGCGATGGTTTTGTGTGTACAGATGTGGATGAATGTGCAATCAATATTCACAATTGTAGCAGCTATGCTTCGTGCAAAAATATGTTAGGAGGATATAACTGTAGCTGCAGTATTGGATTCCTTGGGGATGGATTTGTTTGTAGCGACTTGGACGAATGCTCTGAGTCCCTGCATAATTGCAGCGTATACGGAATGTGTAAAAACAGTGTTGGTTCTTTTATATGTCTATGCAATGTTGGATACTCGGGAGATGGTGTTAGTTGTGCTGATGTTAATGAATGCCACTTAAGTACTTACGAGTGCCAATCAAGTGTATGCCAGTCCCAGATTAAAAAGTGCCACAAAGATGCTACTTGCATCAACAGCTTTGGATCCTATTTGTGCAAATGCAAATCTGGATTTATTGGAAATGGCACCTTCTGCTCAGGTTAGAAAAATACCCTAGAGACATTATTCTTGGCTTCAAGTCTTCTTTGAATATCTTAATTTGTGGTGTCGTATTATTAGCATCATTGACAATGCATCTTTTCCATTGCATTTATATTCAATATAACTTCTACCTTTATTTCTAAGAAGTAAGCTACTAGGTTTATTCCAGCATCTTTTGCATAAAATAAGACGGTTGCAAATCCCTTTGCAGTCTTTAGCTGCTGAAAAGCCTATTTCAGCAAAGAGCATGAATTTTAGTTTCACAGTACCACTGCATTGTACGACCACTAATAGTTGAAATTCAAATCGTAGATTTCTTGTTGTTACTTTGTATAGATCGTGAAATTCTGCCAAATGTAGTGATAATTACTGGAAGAGAAATAACCACTTTTTGACATTGTAAAACTACTGTAAAATCATAGAAATAGAATGGTCTAGTCTGAAAAGCTCCAGCGCCGGCTTTCTTGGAAGAATCATTGCAAAACGCTTTTACACCACTCAAATTTCTTCCACCTGACTTGAAATTTCTTTGTAATTTAGATCAACCCTAGTTTTATGTCATTACCTACTGGAAACTTAACAAAGATCAAATCGCGAATTCGTGAGCTAAGCTTTAATCTGTAGCTTTTTTCAATTCCTTTCTTTCAGATGTGAATGAATGCATTGATAAATTGCACGGTTGCAGTGAAGCTGCGATGTGCACAAATACAAAAGGGTCATTTTCTTGCCACTGTGAACCTGGGTACAGCGGGAATGGGACTTATTGCATTGGTAATTCTTTTTTCATAATTTCAATGACTTGTTGCTACAATTTACTACATTTGGTAACTGTTATCAAAGATCTCAAATTTAGCGATCAAGTAAGAATTATTTACAGAGTCTCGAAATCGGATACTTTGAAACAATCTCAAAGGAACCTCAAGCCTTTTCAATTTATCAGTGCTCTACTATGAGTTTTACATCTTGGAGGAACAATTTAAACAACTAGACAACAAGGCGAAATGCTTGATTGTGCTGTAGTTTTATATTACCCTTGATAAATACTCCACCCAGATCATCCCATTGGATGCCTTCTTGAGCAAGCAATAAATTTTGAACTTCTGTGAAAGGTAACCTTTAATCACCTTAAGTAGCACATGTCTTTGAAGCTTTTGGCTGTAAATAAATGCGATGATCCCAGAGTCCACTTTAATGCCTTCCTTGCCTTTGCTATACGCTAGCTGTCAAGTTTAACAAAGGAGCACAACTTCACTCTTCAAATATACCATCAATTGACATAAAATGAAATCAGTAAACAGTATTTTGCAGCTCTGTTGAAAGTAAAGCTATGCTTTCTTATTTGGCTTGGTCTTGTGCCGATGTGTGTCATTACATGTGCGACTAGCTGTTTGGGCTCCTTTTTAAACAGCAAATTTTGCATCATTTTCCGTAACCTGGGCCTTGAACTAGCCCACACTTGACTTATTTCAAGGATAAGCATGTGGATGGTAAAGTTCTCTGCTAAATACTTAAAGCTCATACACTTTAGTGTGATTTAAGACATGACTTTTAAATGTAACTTTATCTGTGTAGCCTATATGTTTCAATATCTTCAACTCTTACACTTTCTAGGAACAATAGCAGCAAAATGCAGCTTTGGAAGATCTTTCTTTCAACATAAAGGCATCTGAAATGCTGTATCCAAGCATAATGCACAGTTAGTTTGTTAGTGAATTAGTTAGTTAATTAGTTAGCTGGTTCGTTGGTTGATTAGTTGGTTAGTTAGTTAATTACTTAGTAAGTTAGTTAGTTAGTTGATAGGTATTTATTTGTTAAAGCAGGCTGAAGTTTGGGACACTATATAGTTAATGTGGGCCTACGACCTAAAGCATTTTTTCTGGAAAATTACCCTAGGTATAATATACAAACGCTTACCCATTGATTGAGGTTTTCTTCTTACGCCAATAGAGTTAATTTTGATCCTTTGAAGCAATAACATCAATATTTAAAATATCATTGCAAACAGGTGCAAATAACAAGGTTAAAAAATAGTACAACCAAGCAAAAGGTCCGATCGGCTATTACGTTCTTTGAGTATAAAAGGCTGATTGGCTGTCACATTTATCGATCTTGTTGATGCAAATAGTGCGCGAGATTTTAGCTCAAGAAGAGGTCGTTTTTTCCATCATAGATATCAATGAGTGTAGAAAAGGTATGCACAATTGCCACTCAGATGCTCATTGTCAGAATTTACAGGGATCTTTCTCTTGTGCTTGCAATACTGGCTTCTCTGGCCACGGTGTCCATTGTTCAGGTATGCTTGTTTTACTTCACTGCATTGAAGCTCAGTATTGAAATGTTGCTCCTCACAAATCATGAAATACTACTCATAACTATATATCGTTCGGGCAATTTCCATCAATTTTTTGAAGAGATAATATGTACATATACTAATAGGTGCATTAGGAGAAGTTAGCCAAGAGTATGAATTGAATGTTTACATCTGTAGGTGCTTATTTAGTAGCCTCTCTTAAATGCTTATAGACATCAACGAATGCACAGAGAGAAATTTGACTAAGTGTAGCATGAATGCTTTGTGCTTCAATCAGAAAGGATCCTATTTTTGTCGATGCATGCATGGCTATTCGGGCACAGGCTTTGAATGCTCAGGTGACAAATTGTTTGATAATCTAACATCTATTTGCCATCTTCCATAAGAATGCCATTGTAGACGAAGTGATGCTAATCAATAAGGGAATGGTATAGGAAGTCAAATTTCAGTAGATTGATATGTTACCACAATTTGAAATTACTGATGTAGTACGTACAATCTCTGCAAAAGTCCTTGGAACACCAATTAATTAATGCATAATTTCTGATGAAAGTTATTTTTCGTCCATGTCCAATGATTGAAATCCCCTCCCCCCTAAAAATAATATTGAATTAAGTGTTTATTTGTCAGAGAAGGGTCTACAAGCATAGCGACTATTTCTGTACCTGTCAACACTGTTTATAACAGCACTGTTTTGAGGGGGATAGGGGGATACCACTAAATGAGCAGCAGAAATAATGTAAGTGTTCCAAGACTTTTGGCAGAGATTGTATGTGTGCAGATGGTGTAGTCATAGCCCCCCCCCAACACTTGGCTTGTCGGCAAGTTTACATTACATCAATGGTGCTAGTCGACTTTGCATTACTGATAAAAAGCGAAGGCAGTCTTCTTGGTCGGCAAATTAAGCAATCTATCTCTCCAACAATTTCACTTAGTTTCATCCCTATATTTCACTGAGTTTCGTCCTGATGAGTGAACCACGCGATTCAAGAAACAGGCTTGTAGAGCTTTATCGATTAATTTTCCATTTTATACATACATACATATA
>WIPJ01017754.1:299838-340348 GCA_018155075.1 Cassiopea andromeda | reverse complement strand
TATATATATATATATATATATATATATATATATATAAAGCATATGTATTACATTATTTATTTTAAAATTCATGTAATTTCAAACATCGTTATCGCTATAAGATATTGATGAATGTGAAACTTGGACACACGATTGCGATCAAGCAGCGCAATGTCAAAACACCAATGGCAACTTTACATGCCAGTGTTTGAACGGTTACGCAGGCAATGGGACGATCTGCCAAGGTACTAAGAATCTATGACTTAATTTTCTTAATTCATGTTTCAGCCACTATCCATAAACAACCAGCATCGTAGTTGGGTACTAGTACTATACACATAGAGCATGCAAAAGGAGTATACTACACACTGGCTTGAATATGGTATCTTTCTTTCTAAGTTGCTTGTCATTGAGGAAGATGAAGATGAAGAAAATTCCAGACTCATTGCTAATCCAAAGCAGTTCTATTGCATTAGGCACATTTCTCATTGTTCAAATTAAACATCGATTAAATGCTGTTTGTTTTTTGGAATGGACGTTTTCGAAAACTCTTGCTTAAGATTGTATGTCAAATAGGATTGCTCAGAAAGGAAATTAGATAGTGAAATTTGCATTTGTACTTTTCTGTTCGAAAATTAAATATTTTTCAAACTCTATGATTGCATTTTCAAACACAATTTGCTTACAATTTATCATTCCTCTAGCCTCCTAGAACTAAGCTTTGTGAATATCAATGTCTAAAATTCAAACAAAGTGATTCGGCTATTCCACTATATACTGTGGCTTTCTGTTCAAGGCCTTATGAGTTAGTTCCTCATACTATCCTGTATCCATTAATATAGACGTGAATGAATGCCAAGAGAAATTTCATAACTGTCATGATCATGCAAAATGCCACAATACTATTGGATCTTTCAAATGCTCCTGCAGTGAAGGTTACTCTGGAAATGGAAGCAAATGCTTTGGTAGGTATATTCAAATGACATTTGTTGTTTAGTTCTCAATCCTTCAGATGTTGAGATTGATGTACAATGGACTCCCGGTAATTTAAACCGGCAGCTTATCCAAAACTTCTGCTTATTTGAAATAATTTTTATTTTACTTAATTTTTCTCAAATAAACCTTTATTATTTCCTTCAATTATCCAAATCTGCACTTATTAAAAATTTTGTTCATTTGAAGTTGTTTTTCGTCCCCATTGACACAACTTATTTAAAATATTTTAAAATTTTTATTACCATAGTAAAAAAACTAGGAAATTGAAAAGACTAACATTGTACCTTCTCATTAAAAAATTATATCTCCTTTAAGAGCTTAGGTCTCTTTTAGTTAATAATGGAAATGAAATGAAGAGGCCGCTAAATGCCACATCAAAAAGTTCGAAAACCATTTTACTGAAAGTAAAAAGCAAGTAAGATGAGCAATTTTGCTCAAAAAACTGTAATTTTATGTTAACGCAAAGTAACAAGCACAATATCTCAATGCTTGTTCTTTGTTATTTGCGCCTTATTTTATGAAATAAGCAAATGCTAATTAAGTCTCAGTTATTCAAACACTATATAAACCGTTGTTATTTGAACCAAGTTTCAACTTCCCATAAAGGTTCGGACAACTAGGAATCTACTCTGTTTTGAAGATAAAGTGGTGCGAGAAATAAAAAGTAACTTTCCAGGGTTGTGTAAGAAAAAATTAATGCAAATTATTAAAGAGAAAATTGCAAAAAAATATTAGTTTATGAGCTAAGATTGTTGGATGTCAATCTAAAATGTCAAAATAAGATATGGTTTAATAACAGAGTTAGCTGCAGATCAATAGTGTCCTTTGCAGTAACTCTGTGTTTGGAAATAGCTATAATATAAAGAGAAAGAGGATACAGAAGAAGGAAAATGTTAGAATTCAGTATCAGAATCAAGAAGAGTAAGCAAAACGGAAAGAAATCAAGAAGAGTGAGAGAGAGCAAGAAAAGAGAGAAAGCAAGAAAAGATGAAAAAATTGAAAGAAGGAGACTAACAAAAAAAGGAACGCACAAAAAGAAGCCATGAAAACAAATCGGATGAAGACCACCTACTCTTATGATATTTCACTTGCTAAAGACGCTCATACGAAGAAGATTCAGTACTACTGATCCGCATTTTTCTACCTTAGATGCAACTCCTTATTGAAATTAATCTCATTAATTCCTAGATGTTAATGAGTGCAAGGATGGGCACACTAGCTGTCATGAAAATGCTCACTGCAACAATACTGAAGGATCTTACTTATGCTTCTGTTTGCATGGCTACAGTGGAAATGGCTCTGTATGCGAAGGTAGTTTGTTGACTTGCTCTCAGGGTAGAATTAATCTGGAAACTGATTTTTCTTCTTACATACGATAACATGATCTTGTTGTAGCTGTATCTCATTAGAGTTGGTTTCATCGTAGCTTCAAAGCTTCAATTTTTGCTATGGAATCACAAGATCTGATATGATTGCAGCTATCAAAATTGAATCTAATACATTTATCACTTATACTTGTAGCTCAGAACACACCAGTTTCTTGAGCAGAGATGGAATTCTTTTTTTAATGCCATCACCAGTGAACATTATTTTACACTTGTTATAGCGTTTTGATTTAGGAATGCAAAGCTGCCTACAATGCTAAAGCTAACATATCATGCAAAAACTAATCATAAGTGAGACGTACGCTGATTTTCGGCAAACTCTGCAACTCTTACGGAAGTATTGCAAATTGCAGATGATTTTGCAGCCATTCTGAGAGCTAATGATATGTAGCAATTGTTATCTAGCATCCACACGTCCAATGAGTCTTGGACAAGTCTTGTAAGTCATCGGCAAATCCCTTTTAGCTGCCACACCTATGATGCCAGCAAGTTTTACACCCAAACCCATAAGCATCATTGTTGAGACGACCGTGGTGATACTTTTGCACCTGAGTAGCGAAACATGATACCTAGCACTCTTCCCTCCAAGAGAAAGTTTTATATTATGAGATTTGTCCAGGACTTGATATAATTGAGCTACATACAGCACTGCACTGAAACTTCCACTAGTTCTTCTCTTCGTTTTGCTGATAGATGTTGACGAATGCGAAGGATCACTTCACAGCTGTAGCTTGAATTCTTTGTGTAACAATACACAAGGCTCATTTTCATGCAGCTGTAAACTTGGATATTCTGGGAATGGAATTGACTGCAGAGGTGCGTATTTAAGGACTTGAGTTATGAAATGAATTGCCTATCCATGGACTGGAGAGTTTATACACTATATGTTGCTCTATTTTCAGCAGGATTTCATGCTCTCTTCAGAAATATCTGATTTTGAAATCTAAGCTTAATTTCTACAGCTCCCTAAAAGAATAATGATTTTGAAGTATAAAAAGTTGTATTGCTGACTTTTTTTTAGCTAAGAAGTAGAATTCAGCATTTGATCTTTCATAGATATAAACGAATGCAATACCACGAACAAAGATAAAGTTGTTCACAGATGTCATGCTTATGCAAATTGCAGCAATACTATTGGCTCTTACATGTGCAGCTGTCAGATTGGATTTCATGGAACTGGTGAGGATTGTCAAGGTAGGTAGTAGGAAAGGTATAGCATTATTATTAGGTATGCCATAAATGCTTTCTTATTCTTCATCTTCAACTTAAATAAATAAACGTATATATTTTTTGCCATGAAAGCAATGGAGTTAAAATGTCACTTGAGTATCAGGTTTCACCTGCTGTTATATATGTTAGAAACAGATAGATTCCTAGAAAATATATCCGAGCTAACTGATCATTCGATGGTCTTATAGAACATGGCATTCTAAATTATAAATTTGAGGTGTAGAGCTTCTATTAACACTGACTGCTAATAATCAGCTATCGTATATAATCCTTTGCTTTTATTAAACCAATATTATTTATTGATACTGTGGAGAATGTTCAAACGTTTGTGGTAGTAGAAATCGTTGTTTTGCTATTTACTATTCAATGGGATTGCGCGTTTTTGTGCTCTATTAATACGCAAAAAATAGCCACAGGTTTTAAAAAGAACTTAGAAGTTCATGATTTAGTTTTTGGAGACATTCTTTTGCTGGCTTCGATGGGATACTAGCAATTACCAAGTGTTAACAATGAAAGCTCTTTTAGTATTACTTATCAGCATCCCAGTACTGGCGAATTTATTGAATGCAACACTCACTGGTAATGCTTCTTACGGTAAGGCTTTTGCTAGCTTTGCTAGGGGATCTAATGACGTCATAATACAGTGAGTTATTTTTCTGACAGAGGGACAGTAGTATATACGATTCCTTTATTCGACAGTACCAGTTCGACTTGGGAAAAATTCATTAGCGAGCATCTTTTAGCATGGTAGCTTTTTTCTGACCATCAGCTCATAAGGTAGGACACATAATTCCTATCATTGCAGCATTCATCTCCTTAATATTGCTATCATGTAACTGCTGGATGAGCAACGAAGGAGAACTCAGACACCTAGCTTTGAGATTAGAATCAAAACAAATAACTTTTGCCTAGTAAGTAAATGCTTTAAGTATGAAATAGCTGGCTGTTTGTAATACACACTACACTGTGCCCTGTTTGTTAAAGAGGGACCAAGCCACAGGAATGATGCAGCATAGTTTTGATGTTTGAAATGCTGAATACTAAAATGCAGAACAGCTTTGTACTGCTAAAACTTTAATACGTGATAGTCCAGAACTACGTTAAGTCAGCTACTTCTAGGAATCTCATTGCTGAATTTTTAACACCTGAAGTACTGATGAAATTATAGATTGTAGTATTTTAGATATTATGTCCTAGATAATAATGAGTGTTTGGATGGCACCCACCGTTGTCATTCGTTTGCCACGTGCATCAACTCTGTTGGCTCATATTTCTGTAGTTGCAATAAAAGCTTCACAGGAGACGGGTTCCACTGCAAAGGTTTCACTGTTTTTTGCTTACAGTCTTGAATTTTGTGCTTCTTCTAAGAGTAAGAACTTTTCTCAAAAGTTGCACTGGAAAATTATGCACAGTAGCACTCAAAAGTATCATGTATCATAGTATTCCACATCCTTTTAACATCAAAGTTATTTTCGTAGTATCATGCAATCCCTAATCATCCTATACATTGTGCATCTACTTGTGCAAGAACTGCGTATTTTCTTGCTTAGTTTAATAATGATTTTTAAATGTTATCGTTGTGTTGCTTAACATTGTTATGAACACTAGCACTTGTTAGTATTTTCAAGGAAAGCAATGCATATTACGAAATGGGCAAACGTTGGACCTTAGACTATACGCCATTATTACCATGGATACAACACAACTGATTTTCAACTGACTTCGTCATTAGCTCGTGTGGTAGCAATAGCATCATCATACGCAGCAATATTTATGCTTCTACTAAGACTGTACTTTTTAAAATACGTAGCAATAAACAACAGAACATTAATAAATGACCTTTATATATCATCCTCAAGCTAAATGGCATATACGTTGCAGATGCATTTACAGAGGAAAAGACAGCTCTAGTCGCCAAAATACTGAACAGTCTGACGGTGATGGAAGCAGATTGTCTGTTACATGTAGGCCTTGTGTCTTTAATTAACAAAATTTCGTAGGCCAAGCAGCCCATATTCCCTTGGCACTTGCACGACATTTAGTGTTCTAGCAGTTTATTTTTCTGCCCCAGGATTGCTGTAAAATTTCTTTGTTACTGAAACTTTCCCATCCAATTTATTTTTCAGAAGAAACTCTGTCTTTCCGCTTTGAGCTTTCTTTGTCGAGCTTGATTTGGAATCAGCAACTTGGAGACAAAAGTTCCGAGGAGTTTAAAACATTATCATCAGCTATTGAAAATGAGGTTTCTTCTGTTTACATTTTCTTCCAAACTTGCCATGATTTCTTATCTTAGATTCAAATTTGTATTGATTTCATCTTTAAAATGTATAAGACTTTAAAATGTCAAGTTCTTAGATCAATGGTGGCCAAATCACGCCTCCTGAACCACATGCGGCTCCTATATTCATGTTGAAGTGCCTGGTATATCTTTACATAGCTTAAGTTCTGCAAGGCATTTTGGCGTGAGAGGAAGAGATGTGGTGTGTCAATACGTATGATGTAGCTCTTTGTGATAACGCAATATAACATGTTGTTCTTGGGCGTCATTTACACAGCTACGAATTACTTTTCCATCTGCACCACAAGCGATGCGGATTGGCCTTTCGTTTACACTGTTCCTAGAAATCTGTAGCCAAATTAGTGCGGTTCGCCGAATAGAAAGTGATCCGCAAGAGTGTAAACGGGGCCTTGGCCTCTCAATCGTGTGCCACCCCTGTTGTAGATGATCAAGTCGAAATTCGCAAATTCGCTAAATACTATTTACCTTAAATCAGTGCTTCTCAACCTTTTTGATCCACTTCACCCCTTTAAGAAACAATTCTCAACTATTCACCCCCACCACGACAAATCGTCATATTATGGAAAATTAAAACTAGGAGATAATAACATAGGGTGTATCCTATAACAAAGCACAAATGCTGTATTTCAACAACAAAAGTTCTTTTTTCACAGCATAAATGGGTGTTATTTTAGTCTTTATTAAGTAATTACTAAAAGCAAATAACATAATTATCAATTCGAGCCTTGGGCTTGATGTCGATCAACAAATGGTTTATAATTGGTACTAGCTTTGTTGATTTTAGCCATAGGTCGCGATTTATAAAGATCTGACATGACAGGAAACCCGTATTATACAGCTGACACCAAACTATCTGCCCAATTACAACTTCACCCCCTTTGTGTATAGTTCACCCCCAATTCCCCCTTTTTCAAAATTTCACCCCTTAGTATCTAGAATTCACCCCAAGGGGTGCATGTGCACCCCGGTTGAGAAGCACTGCCTTAAATCATTAGCTTTTATCTCTTAACTTCTGAGTTTTGCATTGTTTCCAGCTAATTCAGGTAGATTTATTTTTGAGGTTGATTACTCATAGATAACGAAAGATTTCATTTCTTAAAGCAGGTTTCTATTGATATAACGTGCATTCTTCTTCTCAATGCTATCTTGTATGCTATCGTCTAGATTTTGTAACCATGCCATAATTTTATAAGCTAGCCAAAATAGTGCTTTGTAGGAGATAGTGGCATTCTAAGGTGGTTATCTGTTGATATCTAGGTTAAAAACCTTTACATCTCCAATCCTGGTTTCGTATCTGTCACTGTTCAAGGTTTTCGGTAAGTACTGAACAGGAGAACTCGTATTACATCTTAGATGCAAATCGTACTGTACAATGAATTCCTTTTCAAAAATATCTATTGTTATTATTTAGCACTTAAATTCATGAAATTGTAATATAGTTCAAATGATTCGATGAAATCTATTGTTATTGTTTACCGGATATGTGGAAAATATTGTTGTACATAGATAGGCAGGTAAGTAGGTAAGTAGGCAGGTAGGGAGGGAGGGAAGGAGAACCCTGCAAGCTCTTACATGTTTGAGGTGCACACGCTACTGAGTAGTTGCAAAATTTGGCTGCAAAATTGTTAGGTCTCAATAGCTACTATGTGGATGTAAATAAGCATTAAGTCATGACCTAGTGGTGCCATGAGCCTTACACACAGCATACGAATATTCTAGCAGCTATGCTACTCGTTCCATGCTTCTGTAATGCAGCGCTTCTTAACTATTTCTTGTAAAACCTTCCTAAGGAAGGAGAAAGTATTTTTTGCGTTCCCCTCCCGATTGCTACAATGAAGATACATGGCAAAAGCAAATCCTGTTCTCTGCGATCATGCGCGTCTCCTCTAGCATTGCACCGCGCCTCCCAAGGGGTCGGACCCCATAAATTGAGAAGGAATGTTGTGAAAGTAGAAATAACTCAGCCTGCTGGAGTAGCTCTCGAAGGAATGCAGTGTGCTATGCCATGTGAGCTGGTGATTAGACATCAGTAGTCACATGATGAAGAAACTCAGCTTCTTTCCATAAAAGGGTTGCATTAAAGACTATTTCTCCGGGGAATACCAAAACTGTACTCAAACTTTGTCAGACAGCTGTTACGAGATGTTAGCGTTTTTATGCAGCAAACAAACGTTGAACAGTTAGATCATAGAATAGAAAAAAACTGCAATGCTATGAATAATATTAGTAATGCAGAATTTTATCAATGAATAAAGATTCCATGATTGCATATTTAATTAAAAACAATATCTTCGTTTAGCTTTGGTTCAGTACAGAGCTTACTTGACCTCGTATTCAAACCAAATGATACCAGAGGAACTGAAAGACTGATTGCTTCGGTACGAAGAGGATACCTGGGAAAAATCAAAGTTAATCCAAATGCATACAAAATATTTAGGCTCGGTATGATAAAATTGAAACTATAGTCCAAGCTTTTAATTCTACTTTGCAAGCTCTAGCTTTCTTGTGGTTTTTCTTTTTTAAATAGCATCATGAACCAAATAAGACTTTTTGAAGAATTTACTGTGATATAGTGGAATAGACGAGACTACAGTTTGTCCAAGCTATACATTTATTAAATTTAAGCTGTTTCTACACGTTACTTGAAGCTCTCATCTTGCTGATAAAATTAATAAAACTAGTTCTACATCACACACGTAGATGGATTTACCTGAGGATATAGGGGGTGCGCCTTCTCTAAACACTGTCATACCATTAGGGGTGAATTATGCAATATTTACGTACCAGTCGGTATATTTCAAAATGTTAACTGTTTTTGTAGTAATAGTATTGTTTCTTTTTTCAAGTCTTGAGGTTTTTGCAACAAAAGCAAATTTTCATAGTAAGATAATAATGATCATCAAAATGGGTGTGATTTCATTGTCTAGGCATCTGAAGGATGTTTTGCCCAACACCCTTCATAATCTATCAATCCCACCCACCAATAATCATCTCCTCACTTCGTCTCTAATCATACTAAACCACGTGGGTTTGGCAGCTCAATTTTTGTTGAGTGCAGCCATTTATTAAACGCTTTGATTTTTGCAGGATCCTGCGTGCTGCCTTGCTCTCTAAATGCCATTTGCATATTAGACGATAGAAATAGATCAGCCTGCAGGTGTATGACTGGCTATCTTGGAGATGGCCATAAGTGCACAGGTCTCTTACATATACTGAATTTCTAATTTCTAATGCTGTTCTCTGTCTTTATAACTCACGTATCTCATCGCATGAATAATGCTGCAGTTGAGCAAAAGTACAACAAAAAAACCATTAACAGAGCGTTAAAATATGTCTTAATGCTGATAGCGATTCTACAAAGTCAAGTATTGCAATCTTGAATGTTTGGTAACGCAAAATATCATGTTTATGAAACTATAATATCATGGTAATATCATGTTTATAAGATGCAGATTATAGTACACCTTTCAGAGAATTATTTCTTGATTATCAAGCAGAAAAATAGCATCGTCTTCTGATACTATCAGCAGCTTATTTCTCACTAAAACATCTTTTGAGATACATGCTTACATTTTGATGAGCAGGAAAACATCTTTTGGCCTATTTATTGAAACTTGCTAGACACCTGTCGAAAGTGATCACCGTATCTTTTTTGAGTATACTATATTTATTGCAGACATCAACGAGTGTAGCATTATTAATGGTGGTTGCAATCACATCTGTGTAAATGTAAATGGAAGCTATTATTGCCGATGCAATGCAGGATTTACTTTAAATGGCAATGGAAGAAAGTGCTCTGGTAAGATCTCATTCTGTCCAGGAGTATGAGCTCTAGTCAATGGTCTACTTTTTACTATTGCACTAGGCCTTGCAGCAAAGTATTTGCTAATTCTCAAAGTGCAATTTTAAGACTCGGCAGGTGCATTTCTTCTGTCGGAGACGTACTGGAGATTAATGATTTTTCAAGATGAGAACAGTATTTTCTTTATGATAAATGCCCAGTTAATCCTTGAGCAAATGTTTATGCTTTTATAGACAAATTTTGCTAGGGAATCTCAAAAGAAAGTGCTTCAAATACCTATCCATTGATCCTATATTCAAAAGGAATACCTTTCATGCAGTTTATTTCTTCATTTTTGGTTTATTATTTTCGATTTACAAATTCAGCTCTACTTCATGCAGAGCTATTGATTTCCCAGATTTTTGCATATGGCAAAGAAATCTAGAATCACAACCATGTACTTCATGTAGCTAAACCACCCCTCTCCCTCCCCCAAAGCAAGCCTTAAATATAATACAAATATAAATCTATCAGCACGGTGTATAATGCTTTAATTTTCTTAGCATTATTTTCATTTTTCTACATTAGCAATTGAAGAAATTTTATTATTAATATTTCAGCTGCTGGCGAAAGAATATGTAAGGCCGAATGGAAACAGAATTTGAGGTGGGAGGCTTCGCTACCAAGTAAGGTTGTTACTAAGAAATGCCCAGGAACGCGTTCAACAGGTATGCAAGATATCTTCGAGCTCAGTCAACTTTAGTTTACATATAGATGAATAGGATTAGTTGTATGTAAATTAAATTCCGAATTGAGCTTGCATAGATTTAAGAATACATGACTATGCATTTCACACAGACAATAAATACACATACTAAATATGAATGTGATTTTTGCATACATGCTACTGAGAAAGTGTGTCAGTTGCAATGAGATAGTTTGCTTTTCAAAAGGAGTAAGTCCCGGGCTTTCTTAAAGTTTGCAATTGAATTGAATCACATTATTTTTGTATTGTTTTTACTCAACAACTTAAATTGAATTTTGCAGTGTGTTGTTGTTTATTCTTACAATTTCTATTAACGTTCTTTGTGCCTTCGTATCATTGATCTATCATCTACTTGGTGAATACTTCCTTCTGTTCTGATCAAGGGATCTGCATGAGGCACTGCTTGCCAAGTGGAAAATGGGGAGTTCCTATTTTAACTGCTTGCATAAGAATGGAGCTAAAACATCTGCATGAAGAGGTACATAATTTGCTGTGCATATTTTAAATAACGTTTCCTATCTTTTGCAAAATGAAAAGAGTAATCCCTGGTGCACACTTTTTCAGCATACAATGTTTTACTCATTAGTTGTATTAAGTACTAAACTTAACTAATTAATATTAAAGTTAATTTGAGCAAAACTGCCATAATTTTGAAGAGGTTCTATTAATCTTTCATTGGCTTTATACAGTTTTTGCAGCATCACTGCTGAAAGGTATTATCAAAAATGAAAAACATCAGATAGAATAAAGGACTTTTGAGAATATGTGCTTTAACTGTTACTAAAGCCAATCTTCGTGACCATCATCTCAATTTTCAAACACAATTTGCCGAGATGAGTAGATATCTCTATAAGTTGGATAAAAAGTAATTGGTATAATGAAACACATTAGTATATGATAATGTAAGAATATTTGACTTTTAAATATAAGCTAAGTGAATTCTTAGTTGTTGAATTGCATTAAATTTGTATTTCACACTTTCACCCCTTTTCAGCGATGTTCTAGCTTACTGCGAGCTCTTGAAGGTGCTCTTTTCAGCAAATTCATCTGTTTTTGACTTTATTTTGAATATTTGCATTATGCCCAGCTAAATTCGTTGCACCTTCATAGCTATTACCTCTAGCTAGTCAACTGAATAGCATTGGACATGTTTTCCATATCATATCCATGCTCCCCATTGAAATATGTATGAACTTTTTCAGGTAAAGAGACGTTCTGGAGTTATTGATTGGATTGGCACACTAGAATATCTTGAAAAATTGACTACGCTATTAGATCCATCAGTACATACATTGTATGCAGGGGATGTGGTAGTGGCCAAACAAACATTAAGTCTCTTGTTGAAAAGTGCAAATCCAGTAATTGGAATAGTTGCTCAAGATAAAGCTGATAGTTTTATGTTGGTAAGTTTAAATGCTGTGTGCTTTTTCATACAATTATCATGGCCACTTTCATTTACCTTCTTATGAATTGAATATTTATTCCCTGTACAGGTGCTTCTAAATGCATTTGATAGATTAGTCGATGAAAAAAATCAGCGTGCCTGGGAAGGCATGGAACAGGTAAATGGAACTAGCAGTGCTATTAATTATGAGCTTACCATTCCATTTTGTTAATCAAAGCATTTCTTTAAACTCTTTTGCAATGTTATGCTACCCAGAGAGCTTTGTTTTTGAAGGAATGTTGAGCATCTGAGCTTCACTTTTAAAAGAATGTTGAACATTTGACATTTATTTTTGAAGAAACTTTGAGTGTGTGAATTTTACTTCAAAGGGAATTTTGAACATCTGGATTTATTTTTAAAAGGGTTTTGAACATCTAAATCTTACTTTTTGAAGAACGTTTGAGCATCTGAATTCTATTTTGAAAGAATTTTCAGCGCTTGGATTTTATTTTAAAGACAATTCGAGCATTGGAAGTCTACTTTTGTAGAAATGTAGAGTATTTGATTCTTATTTTTAATAGGATGTTGAGCTTCTAAATTTCGTTTTTTGAGGAAATTTTGAGCATCTGAACTTTATTTTGAAAGGAATTTTGAGCATCTAAATTTTATTTTTGAAGGAATTTTGAGCATTTGAACTTCATTTTCTGAAGAAATTTTTAACAGTTGTATTTTTCAAGAAGTTTGAGCAGTTAGCTTAGTTGCACTTCTTTCAACAAAATGGCATCACTGTAATGGCATTGTCATTATTGATATAAATTTAGCCATTATTAGAGAATTATTTGCTACTTTTTACATTTGTTACATGTTACTACTTGTTACATATTATTTGTTACAGAATGATGACCTCTGATTAATGAAGCATAATGCTTTCGCATTAGTTCAATCTCACATTTGGTGTGTCATGTGAAGTACAGTAAGGCCCATGAGAGCTTGATTAAATCATACAAATAGAAAATTATCTTCTATGTATGTTTTATCTTTCATTTAGCTGGCATATGTTATTGTTATGTTCTACTCTAGGTTTCAGAAAATGCATTCCAACTAATAGAAGTTATATCGCAGGGAGTGAAAGTTTACAGCAATTATTATCTGACATTAGTCGGCAACAACAGTTTGACAAAGCCTAACTTGTACAAAGACCTTACAGCTCAATTTAAAGCAAACAGCATAAGTAAGTATGAGATGAATATTTACCAATATGTTAGGAGAAGTTATTTCTGTTACATTTGAAAGTCCTGGCCATAAGTTATTTCAGCAATTCATGCTTGTATGTCACAATTCATACTGCTTGTCGTGTAAAATTTGAAAGAGCAGTGTGAAGTATGTTGTGAACTCAGTGTCCAAAAGTTTCAAGCTGAAGAATTCAACATCATGACACCGTTGGATTCAACATCTCACCTTAAAGAAATTATATCAACTGGACTACCATTTCACCATGGTAGGACTCATTGCGAAACTCTTCATCTTTATAAGCTGATTTTTTCGTTGTCTGGTTAGTCTTTAGGTAACTCTTGGTCCTTTTCACTTTCAATAATCAGGGTTCATACTGAACCTGAAAAATCTGAAAAACTTGGAAGATAGGCCATTTTTACGAAAAATCAGGGAAAACCTAGAATTTTCAGGGAATTTTTTATAATTTTTATCCAAGTCAGAGAAAGTCAGAGTGACATGGCTGTGTGCAAAGTCGTAGCTTTAATTGCCGTCAGTAATTGTGAACTTTATGCTTTGCTTTATGAAATCTGTTAGGCTCCATTTTCCTTACTTCTTTTTGCAAATATGTGAAATGGAGGTCAGGGAAACACTGGATGTTTTTGACTACCATTCAGGGAAAAGTCAGGGAATAGTCGGGGAATTTTCATTCACAAATTGGGTATGAACCCTGTTTAAAAATGATTCCATTCCATATCTTATAATAAAGTCTCGTACAGCATAGCAGAGCCATCAGCAATGACTGTGCTTTGCACTAAAATATAGACGTAGATATGAAACTTATAGACCAATCAGCATTCACTGGTTGTAATTTGCCAAATGATTCCATTCAATTATAGGCGTAGATTTGAACATTGTGGAGCAATCAGCATTCGCGGGCTACACTATACCAAATGGTACAATGCAAACAATCACAGCACTGAAAGTTCAGTATCCGAAAACACTGTTTAGTCAAGCTATGAAGTTTAAGTTATCTAATGGTATGTTGTCTTGTGTCTTTGGTAGACTTTAGCCAAGATTTTAGTCTTGGTTATAAAGATCTAAAGCAACTTTAACACTTATGCGTTATCATTGACATTAATAAGTAGTACTAAACAAACTCTTTTGTTAAGACATACTTTATACTTGGGCCTTTACTTTACACTCGTAATTCTTATGAGCTGTTGTGAAGCTAACAGAATTACAGCTTTGATAACTCAAATATTTCATTGTATCAAGGTATTTTTACTCACCTTGGTTGCTACAGTGACAATGCTGTAAACAGAGCACTGCCTAACATTGAAGAGACGCACCAACTCCTCACAGGGAACTTTCTAACCCGAGAAAATGCGATATCTAAGTGTGCAACTGTTGCAAAAGAGAAAGGGTATAAGGTCTTTGGGATTCAGGACGGTGGGTGGTGCGCAGCCTCTACCAATGGCCACCTTACATTCAACAGATATGGCAAAGCTGATAACTGTGTTAATGGTAAAGGAGGAATGCTCGCTTTTGATGTCTATGCAATCAAGTGTAAGTATAAAATACATAAAAAATCAATAAAATCTTATGAAAAATCATTTTTGTGCAAAAATCTTAGTGTAATTTTTGGATATTTTGCATATTGCTTGGTGCACAGTGCCCAGGAAACCTCTTCAAGGGATATCTCCCAATGTCCTCAGTTTCGATATATGATACACGAAGCTTTCGAGCTCTTCAGATACCATGATATCGGATAAAATTTGCAAAAAGATTTTAATTACTCAGCCCTGAAGGCTTGGGACGATAGATTTACTGAAATAGGTGAGTTACCGACTTAAATAGTTTCAAAAACCAACTCAAAACCTATTTGAAGGGCTAGAATCAGACATTCAAACATGATTACCAGGAAAATCAGCATACGCTTCCAGTAGGACTGACTGTTTGTTTACGAGTAGTTGTTTTAGTTGTCAAATAGTTTCTTGTGTTAGCTGAGGGTTATATTCTGTGTATAAACAACATAGGCGTAGGAGGACTTCAAATTTAAGGAGGCTGTAACATTTCTGCTCGAATGAGTAAAGTAATCTGTAGAACAGTCAGAAAGTTGCCCGAATTGCCTATTGCTGCTATTGCCTGAATGCAGCAGATTTCTGCCCAACTAAGGGAGGCTGCAGTTCCTCTATTACCCCCTCTTCTACGCTCGTGATAAGCAATTAAACAAACATACAACACTTCAGAGTGCAATATCCTTAAAGTATCCAACTATACCCTGTATAATCGAAACACATAAGTTTAATGCAGCGTACTATTGATATATTTCTTAAGTATATATTTCGTCTATATTTGGATATATATCTTAAGTTATATTTCTTAAGCTTTGATCGTGATACGAAACAAGCTCTTTTTTGAAACCTCTTTTGATAAGCTGGTGAGTAAACCTGCCGTTAAGAATGAAGTTTTAACAATCTATTTGTTGTTTCAGACTTTTACGTCGGCATAGCGACAGTTGAACTGACTTCATTTGGAAAGTTGTTTTTCTCAGAATATGCCAGGTAATTGTTAATCGAATTGTACTATCTAATTCAACACTGTGCACAGGATATCTCGTTACACCCTATTTGAGAATATCTGTACCAGTCCCAGCCCACAAATGTGTTAAAGCTAGAGCACGAGCGAAAGATAACCCGCGCCAACATCACCGTGCTATCGTACTTGTCCAATGCGATTTTCTGTTTACCGTGTTTCGTTGTCCCTCCGCGAAGCTACTGCTCTCAAAGCTCTCATAGGTTGTATTGTGATGCTTTTGAAATAGAACTTGCAAAAATATCCATTTTTTGTCATGTTTACTATCTCAGATACAGGGATCTCTGGCATCACACACACGTGCAATGCAGAGCTATCGCTCGTGCAAAAAGTAGGGCAAGTGTGATTTGACGTTTGTGGTACAATTCTCTTCAGGACACAGAGTGCTATTCTTCTTAGGAGCCGTATCAAGGTCTGACGTTGGTTACCATGTGTCTGAAACCAGCGCGGTCACCCGCCCTCCGCAAAATGTCCACAGCACCACACCCAGCAGTCAACGCCAAACCTTCTAAGTACTTCAGACGCTGTCTTCCTCTTTGTCTCTTACTATTAATTTTCCTTTCGAGCACCAGCTTCTCCAAACCTCTTTTCCTCAGGACATGTCCAACAACCCGTAGCTGTCTTCTTCTGATTGTAGCTTCTTTCTATGCTCACCATACAGAGTGTTATACTTTCTCAATTACTATCATCTAGGAAATTAGCTCAGCTCATAGCATATGTAATTTCCAAAGGCCACATTACAGCTCTACTTCAAAATTGCCATCATTACTCTCTGGTATAGCTGTTAGCACAAATTTTTGTTGCTACGTGCAGACAGCAATGCATTGTTATGGTGTCCATGAAATTTGGCAATATACACAAATACTAAAACACGCAACGATACAGAGATACAGACACAGCCACACCCGCAAACGTACAGTTTAATTGGTTATTGGCCTACTTGTTCAGCAATTTAGGACCGCTAATGAAAATACAGTGAAGCCATCTCATTTGCAACTGCTATACAGGGTTGCCACCAAATCAGGGAATCAGGGAATTCAGGGAAAATCAAGGAGCTTTATTTCAATCAGGGAAAATCAAGGGGAAAAGAAAGATATATTGGAAAATCAGGGAAAATTATGGAAGTTTTAGAGTTACTATTGTTTCGTTTTAGAGTGGTGACTTTCTATATACTCAGTCACACACCCTGTTGAGCGTGACAATTCCCAAGGTTTCCCCTTCTTTTATTGCAGCTTGTTCTGTGCAGTCATTTTGAAGTACAGTTCCGCATTTTATGTAAGCAGAAGTATGAACTGCCAAAAATAGGGTCGAGGATCTCTAAGACCCCACACCTGTTGAAAGGAATCATAAGAATATCAAGGGAAATGAATAGCATTTCACGAAAAATATCAGGGAAAATCAGGAAATTTGTTTTAAAATAGCAATGGCAGCCCTGTTATAGTCATGAACCATTTAAAGGAAGGCTAGTGTTGTTTGCAGCTGTTTCTCTCAGGGGCTAAAGACATATGGACAGAATCCAGCAACTCTGTTGCGATCAACCACTATGTCATTGTCTGCATGAGTATACCAAAATCGTTTACAGGGCGAATTACGCAAAAGCTCTGCTGAAAGCGTCCGAAAGAACTTGAGTGTAGCCGCAAGTTATAGAAGCTATATAGTAACGGTAATTAAATAATTACATAAATGTAAATGTTTTAGAAACATCTATGGGATTACTTTTCCAAGATAGCATTCTCAATCATTAGTGGTCGAGGCTTCAGTTTCGTTTCCTAATTGCTAAATTTTGTAAGCAAATTGCTAGCCTTATTTTCTTTTGAAGCAATATATATTAGTAGGTTCTTATTTGAATGATCTCAGTTACCAGAAGCCGATTTCCCTTAAGCTTGGTTTTCATATAACTTTCTAGTGTTGTCTAACGCACCGGCCACCCTCCGGCAACATTACGATCGGATTTCGCAGAGACCTATAGCACACAACATGCCTTATCTCGGGTCATTGAAAGTTGGAAGCAGTGTTTAGGTTTCAGCGGTGTTGTTGCACTATATTAATGAAACTGTCGAAATGCACACAATGAATTTCCACCCGATTTGTTAATTGCAATGTTAGATGCCTATGGATTTGACAGAAGTAGCTAATGACAAGTTACATAAACAACTGTATTCAAAGAGTCATAGTTGCAGCATGTGCAAGAAAATATTGTAAAATAATAAGTGGTGTCCCCCAATAGAGGTAGGATTATAAGAACACTAGAGAGCTGACTCCTATTGTTTCACGAGAACGAGGTTGAACTTTCATGCGCCCTATTGTACGAGGTAAGAAAGTGTGTAGAAGAGTATGTGGGGCAACAGATTTGAAACGCAGTATCAAGTATTTGTCAATTTCTGTAGTCTTAATCAGGCTTTCACAATTGACGAGTAACAGTGGTGCAGATACGGGAAAAGCTGCGATGCCGAAATACTGCTATTTCGCTTTGCACTCTTCGATCGAGAGGAGGGTACGACAAAAGAAGCCAGTTCACAACACAGACACTTCTGTAAAAAGGAAAATAGCTCATAATAATAACGTTAATTTCGTTTTTCCTAAAGAATTGTCTGATTTCTATAATTACTCTCAACGTAACTGTTGAAATGTGAAAAATATATCGTTGCGAAAATCAATCATAGTTGAATTTTTGCCAATAAAAAAAAGCAGAGCAAGTTTTGAAGCTCAATTTCTAACTCAAAAATATTTCAAATGCTAGTTGATCTGCACCCTTGGATATTATCATTATTATTTATCAGGTCCCGCAGACTGCATGCATAGTCATCAAGACATGAAACTCTTGAATGAGTTTCCTAAATCTCAAGAGAAGGTTGAAAATGGGTAGGAACCACCAAAAGTGGGGGGGGGCTGTCAACAAAATTTCATGATTCACTGGCTTCAAGCCTTGTATTTTTATCTTGAAGTCTTTTTACAAGTTATGTAAAAGTATTATGAAGACTTAGCCTGAACACAGTCATTAAATTTGAAGAGATATTGGAAGGAATTGTTGTAAAGTGGCAAGATATTTCTACCCCAAAAAATTTCAGGAAAGAGGGAAGAGCGTCTCACCTTAGTAAACGAGACAAATCCCAACACTATTCAGTGCAAATCCAGAAATGATTGCGAAAGTGGTGGTTAAGAACTCTGCTCCTCAGTGGTTAATCGAGCCTATTAACATACTAGCTCATGGGGCAAATATTCTTTCTCCTCAAATTTAACCCCCAGTAAATGGATTTCTGCCCCCAGGAATTATCCCTATTTACCAAAAGCTTTACATAAGAACTGAAAATTGCATTTGACAAAATCAACTGTTGTTCAAACTGTGATGGTAAGTGGTAAATATGAAATGTAGGGAGATTTTATGTGCCAAATTGAAGGATACCTCTTGTATAAAACAGATGCAGCAGAATTGTTGAAGGTTCTTAGTGCTAATAAAAGCATGATTAATATTGGGAGATGCTTTTCAAGCCAAAGTAAAATGCACTACACTGAAAATTTTCCTGGGGGTCCTTATCTTCAGTATTTTCTAACAATTACAGACATTACACTACTTGTTACTTGAGCTGATTAATGGCCATTGCTAAGACGCTAATTGGAACACACTTGCTTTTATAACACCTCTGAATTTCCTATTACAAAAATGAAGTAAATCCTTCCTTAAGCATCTTTGAAGGGTTTTACACCTGAAAGTGCTCCAAATCCTCAAGATTTTATCTTGTTTTTAAAGTAGCATATCCCCTTCTCTACTTTCTGTCGCCCCCCTCAGTAAATATTTCTTAGAAAAGGCTATTATGATAGAATCTATAAAACTTTTAAAATGTAATCCTAGAAATCATAATTTTACATGATAGGAGGCACTATTTTAAGCATACAGAGAAAGCACTTTTTCCTACAGTAAACATGCTGCTGGGAGCCAAATCTTGAAAAGGCCAAAAAGGGATGAATTTGAGCAGCAAAAACAGGATTCATTGGAATTTTGGCTTCCAAAAATATATCGCTTCCATCTTTTGGAGTATGTGTAGCCCCTCCAAGCTACATTCTGATGTTTAATCCTAAAATCACATTTTCTCCTACATTTGAGCAAAGGATGGACAGAGTAACACAAAAATCTCACACTTGCTTGATAAATACTAATTCTTGGCCACTGCTTGGCCGATCCTATTCGCATCTTCTTAGTGACTGAGGCGATCAGAAGGCTTTCAGTTTTCAAATGTAATTTTCACATATTCAATTTAGAACAGCGATGGTCAGTATTTTATTTAGTTTCAAAAGGCTTCGTGCTAAATCAAGTCTGCACTGAAACTTGCGTTTTACTTAATTCTCTATAGAAATTATTGGGAATAATGCAAGTAAGAACGAAAAAAAATGTTCTGGGAGCTCAAAAAAGTATCAAAAGGACCTACTGTTCACAATCATCGCCCTTTTTGTGATCGGACTACAAAAAAATCACCACAGTTTACAACAATACTTTTCTCTGCTGCCATGCGATCAAAGCTTCAAATTTCAAAATACATTACTTTTTCAATGTGAGGGCCATACCAAAAACGAAAGCAACTTAGAAGTCCGGGCGGAAAACTGACATAGCCTTCCATCACAACGCCTTCCCTGATAGTCTTCAGCATGAGCTTCCCCACCTTGTTACCTCTTACGAGATGGCGCACAAAACACCACTTTAATCCAGCCTCGTTCGCACTCTAGTGTCCAATCTCTATGTGTCCCCCAGGGATCTGTGCTTGAGCCCTTGCTTTTTAGCATATTTAATAATGATATATTCTATTTGAATTTTGATTGCAACACCTGCAGTCTTGCAGACGACACCGCACTCTATGCATGCAATAAGTCGATAGGCATAGTGATTACTGACGTAGAGAGTACCTTCACTTCCACCCTTCCAGTTGCGGAATTAGGGGGCAAAGCACCTCCGGTGGGGTCGAGTCGGCAAATCCTCAGCAAAAACAGTGAAGTCACAGGTCAAATACACACGATTTTTTTATTAGAAAATCACTTTTTGCTAGAGCATCAATGTTCTTATATACCTTCTCTCATGAAAAACACGTGTTATCGTCAGATATTCCGAAGTATTTGTTGAGTACACGTGTTTCTTCTAAAATGATTGACAAATTCAGCCTCTATGCCCCCCGGTTTTTCTGAAAAACCGCCACTGCATCCTCCCACGTTTTTACAAGAACTGGACTGCTGCCAACCCTACAAAATTTCAAATGTTGTTTCTTGGAAAACGTTGATACTGATTTCTACTTTAATGTTAAAGGGCAAATAGCCCCAGAAAAGGAGCAAGTAAAACTTCATGGCGTTACTATGCAAATAAATTTCAATTTCGATTCACACGTTTCAGAAATTTTATATAAAGTAGATTCTAAGATCACCTACATCAGAGAGAGAAAAGCCAAGTTATTACTGAATACGATCGTGACATCAAATTTCCAAGATTTTCTTTTAATATAATTCCATTGTAGTAGAACAGCAGAAAATTTAACAAACAGAATAAGTAAACATACAATGAGTAACGGAGAGGCGCTTGATTGACTCTTGCTAAAAAAATGTTGACAATTCGTAAGAGAAATTTGCAAAACCAATGGTAGATATAAAGAAGATGATCAACTACTGAAATCTTCCATATATTTGGGATCTTTTCACCAACAAGTGGCGGAATATGATTCTAGAATTAGGATGCTCTGTGAGCTTCAACCTGCCAGATCACAGTGATTTGGTACAAATTAATTGATATTCAAAGAAATTCTACTCTGCAATAGCCTTGGTGATGAAATTGAAACTGCACAGAGCTTGGCCATATTCAAACAAAGAATGGGAGTTCTTCACCAAGAAGGTGGTGGAGCATGATGTTAGAATTTAAAGCTCAGCTATATTGAAACAAGAAAAGTAAAATTCTGGAATATCATTCATTGCACGTGTAATATTTGCGACAGTTAACCATTGTTGTACTTCATATTGCTTTGTCTTACTTTTCTTGGTTTTGTGTTAATTAAATAACTGATTTATATTAGTACTATAAATATTTGTTGGTTTTAATTAGTCAATAGTACTACTTTATATTTGCTACCAACAGTAAAGAAATATATGAAATAAAATGAAATTTAGCGTTTTAATGGAAACACTTCGCTCTGACTACTGATGAGCAACTGGCAACCCACTGCAGTCATGGAAGAAATTTTGAATCTGGTTTAACTTTCCTTTCTATTGACTTGCTGGCGACCTTGAGAAATTTATATGGAAAAATGAATCCTGTGGGTTACCGGTACCACGAATACATTTCACATTTTCAGCTTAGCCTACAGTGTCAATGACGCCGGCGTGTCGCCGGTAGAGGAAAATTATGTGAAATCAAGTTTTAGTATTAATGTTACCGGAGGGTCGCCGAAGGGTCATAGGTGGGTCATCGATGGGTCACTGACATTAGAAACTTAAATGGAAACCAGGCTTTCACGTTATGTTACAGTTAAAAATTCAGCATTTTTCGATGTTTGTACGCTATCTTTCGTGTTTACAAAAAAGAGAACATTTGAATGGGTCAATTAGTTTTGTTCAATATATCTTTTCGTGCATCAAATTGGATACCATTAATTTCATTAACTGCAGAAATGAAAGACTAATAGGACTACAAGATTAACTTTTACTGTCTGAAACTTATACAAAATGTACCAAATTTAAACCGCAATAGAAAAGCCGCGCGAAACACGAATAACTTAGGAATGCATATATGCGCATATGATTTTAATGAAGCAAACAAATTCATAAACCGTTTGTTTATGAGCCTTTTCTTCATTGGCATTTTTATTGTTGCTGTTTGTCTCACAACAACTTTTGATTGCATGCAAAAAACAAACTTATACCTTTATTCATCACATCGAGGCACTACATATAGCGACGGCAATATGTAATGAAGCCTACATCTAATATTATGCTGACGCTCAACCTCATTAAAATGCATTTGCTTCATTCATGGTGTCTCTTTACGAAGCGTTAACATGTAATCACACCATTTACCCTAATTGTTTACTCTTCAACAGAGGTGGATTGGCTAATTTTTTTCGGCCTGATAACAGTTTGACTGAACCGACCCATGAATTCTAGAAGGCATAAAGTGGTGGACAGAGATATTAAAAAGGCTACAAAGTTCTGATTAGCACGTAGTTTTAATGTTAGTTTTTCATATATAAATTATGAAGTTCTCCACATTCAGAATTTAAAGTCTTCTCCATTTTATGCAGCCGGCTCTTCTGGTATTCGCCCAAATGGTCCAACTGGCCAGTCCGCCTTTGCTCTTCAACTCACCACAATTCTTTTCCAGAAGACATAGCATTCTAAAACATTTCAGAATATTTCAGTTTCACAGACCGTTTGTACCTTTCATACCTTTTCCTTTCAAGGATCTTTAGTATCTTTCACTGGTTGTTTGTACATTTTCAAACTAACTGTGTCATTAACCTTACATGGTCACTGTTCCGGACCAATATGAAACCTTGGACTAATATGACTTCCATATGTCTGGCAGACCAGCATGATCCCTGCTGGACCAATATGACCCTCAGAGCATGTCTCGTTTACATAACTTTTAACTACAAATGATGACCAAGAGCTTGCACCATAGAAGAGAGTGTAGATAGAAGGAACTTAGCAGTGATAATGAAAGTGTGTATGTTACATAGAAGAGCGTTGCGTATCTGAAGTTGTCATTACAAAATCGTTAAATGGTTCAAGAAAAGAAATTCGACATGCACGGTAGGAACTTTAGACATCTAGTACTAGGAAAGTAATAAACGCGGAATAGGAGAACATAGGCTGTAGAGGCTATAAATCTAATATCGGTGTTAATAGCATTAGCCATGAGACGCAAACGCAACTTTCTCAATTAGTTAACATTTCGCAACAATAGTTAGGCAATGCTCCATACAGTTAGGCCAATAGACCAGGACGACAAATAGTAACGACATATACATGATGGAAGAAGTGCAATACTACATTTAGAGACACAAGTTTAAATGATTTCCAATACATCCATGTTCAAAAAACCATTTTTGAAAGTTCTTTTGTGTTCCCCCTTATTATCTTCCTTCAAAAGTGCGTTTGGTATTTACCCACAAGTACGTAATTTTGATAACCCATAATGTTACACCTTTCAGACCAATATGACCCTGGCCAGATTGATTTTTCAAGAGCGTCATATTGGTCTGGCCTAATATGACGCTGGAGTCTCCTTGTACCAAGTGATCATATTGGTAAGGAACAGACACCACCATCCGAATATTCTGACCCTTTTGCTAATAATTATTTTTGCCAATTAACTTTGTAGTAAGCCAGATTCCCTTACCATACCTGTAATGGAAACAGCTTTGGTATTGAGCATGGTTTCAACAGATCCGGAGAGTTACTACGTAGATTTATTGGACCCAATTACAATTTCATTTGAAAATAATGTAAGTCTCTAAAAATCTGCTTCTTTGTATGCAAATGCATGCCTTTCCATTACAGTTGTATATATTTGTCTTAAATTCACGGGGATCATCCAGCATGTAAACTAGCAGGGAATTTCGCTACAAGAACTTAAAGTTCACCAATGGTTGTCCCAAGATTCTTTACAAATGAGTATGCTTTTGTTGGAATTTGCTTTAGGCACAAATCTGAATTTCCTCCATTTGCAGTTCAATTTCGTCTTATGTATATGCCGAATTATTTCTTGCTTATTTTCTCATTACCGTCAATCTATTTCTGTTTGGCTTTACATAAAAGTTGCTTTGCATTATTTCAGGAGGCTGTGGCAACCCCCGTTACACAACTAGTTCAGTAGGCTCCCAAACTTTTGTTGCTGTCTGCCACAAAAGAGCTATGCAAAAAAGCTGGCAGATACAATAATATGTGTAATATTTTATAATTACATGAATTAGCAATTAGTTAATATTCACAACTAAACTTAATTGAAAAAAGCAAGCACTATGTCGTACTGTTGGAAATGTTTCCACGCACCACCAATGGCACAAGTACCACAGGTTGGGAACATCTCCCCTAGCGACAATCCCCCATCAGTGATAGTTTCTTAAAGGATCTCTTGCAATTGGAAGATACCCATTGAGCCTCAATGGGTGCAATATGTCGTTACTAAGATGAACTGGCTTGGAGAGGATGAATAGCTATGCAGTATCGGATACTGCATAGCTATTCATCCTCTCCAAGCCAGTTCATCTTAGTAACGACATATTGCACTTCTTTCTCTACTTTTATCTGCCGTTTAGTCACAAATTCAATTTCAATGATATGTTAGTCCGATTTATCTTTTCCTGTTGGTCATCCAACAGCCGCTTCTATCTTGGCAATAGTTTCTAGTAGCTCTTATGCTCATAGCTGATTTCATAGCTTTGCTGAACATAGCAGATTTCCAAGAACACAAAATACTTTAGTTGTAAAATAGAATCAATCCTGAATTGCAGGTACGTATGACCGCAGGCGTAGGAGAGAGGGTGGCAAGAGGGCTGAAGCCTCCCTTAGTTGAGCAGAAATCCACTATATAAATTTGCCTGAAAGAACAATAGGGAATTCGGACAGCTTCTCTTACTGCTCTCCAGGTTGCTCTACTCATTCAGGCAGAAATTTTACAGCCCCCTTGAATTGGAAGTCCTCCAACGTCTGTGTATGACATACATAATTCCTTTATACTGATGTTGGAGCCTGAGGATCAGTATGTACAACAACAACACATATCCACTCTTCTCAGACCCCAGCTAGGTAGGCCTAATGTCACATAGCAAATTTAACTTTTAATGTTTAGTATTCAATGACTTTAACCTAGGCCTTCACTTTGCTAAATACATGATAATTGTTGTTTGAAGACTCTTTTTGGAACCTTAGTATAATTTATGAAAATATTTTCCCAGGCAGCAAATTCAACCTCGACAGCATGTGCTGTCGCCTACAGAGCAAGCAGGTAATTCCAGCAACGACATATCTGTTCTTTCTAAATACACTGTAAATTACCGATTAAGTGACCTGGGCGCTTATTTGAAATAAAGAATGCCTGGGTGGACGCTTATTTGGACCTGGGCGGTTATTGAAAAAAGGAAGAACAGACACCTAAATATACATCATCTTCCTATGGAATAGAGTGAAATACAACATTCCAATCAATGAATGAATAGATCTTGTCATTCTCCACATCTTCATCAAAGTATAAATAGAAATTACGGAATGTGTAGAATAGTCATTGACGTCAACAGAGAGTAGTTAATTGTGAGAGAATGTAAACGTACATGAGATCAAAAGTCAAAGAAAATTGATAAGGCGTTGTTTCGTTTTCAGTCATCCAGCATACTAAGAGGTTATTCAGACCTGAATCCATATTTGGACTGGGCGCTTATTCGAGCCTGAGTACTTGTGAGCAGTATTTTTCCTAGACTGGACACTTATTTGAGAATTAGTGCCTTGAGCCGTGGGCGCTTAATCGATAATTTACGGTATGTGATCAAGCAGCCATTATGATAAGATTAGCTTCAGTTTCAGCCCTTTAGCTAAATATCTAGATAAATTTACCTAGGAACTATGAGCCTAGATGTTTGAACTGTTTAATTACACAGATCTATAATGTAATATTGTGGGTCATGTGTTGCATTGAATTGAGGAATTCATTATACAGGAGTTAGCATATACAGATTTGTGATTGGCTACTCCGAGACTTAGCACCTCTGTTATCATTTGATGAGTGCATATATCCGTGTTAGAAGTGCTTGATATATTTAATTCCACAAATTTATAATGCAGTGTTGTCAGTAATGAGTTGCACTGCATTAAGGACTCCATTATAGTTAGCATGTATAGATTTGTGATTGGCTACTCCGAGCTTTAACACCTCTGTTATCACTTAATGAATTATATAATGATGTTGAAAGTGCTTGATATGTTTAATTCCTCAGATTTATAATGCAGTGTTCTCGGTCATGTGTTGCACTGCATTAAGGACTCAATCATAGTTACCATGTATATATTTGTGCTAAGCTGCCTCAAGATTTAACATCTCTGTTATCATTTAATGAATGCATACATCGATGGTATAAAGACTTACAGATGGATGCAATATCCAGCCAAACCGATGCTCTGTCCTGATTGAAGAGTTTGGGACAAGGATGGACTAGCAAAATTTTTCGGCCCGGGCACAGTGTGACTAGGCCGGCCCATGACTTCTAGTAAGTGTAATCGATGGGCAGAGATATTCCAAAAGGTCGCAAATATCTGATAGATCCACAGTTTTAATGTCAATTCCTTCATAAATACACTGCAAAGTTCTGCCCAAATTGCCCGATCTGCCAATCTGCCCCTGGTTTGGGATGTAATAAATGAAAAAGCTTTTACTCTCATGGAAAGAAGAGAAATGTGAAAACTGGACTGTTTCCATGAAAGATTTAGTAGTTCAGCGACTTTGCTTGAAAATACTCGGTATACTCTCAACTTTTCACATTCAAGCTATCAAATAGATCTTACAGAAACTTTCCAGAGTCGTATACTAATTTTGCATACAAATTCTCTGGGATAAAGACGTAAAAAATTGTGCTTTTAGATTCATTTGGTATTGGTAAACTTCTAGAAGCTGAATAGTGTTACAGTAGGCTATATATTCCAATCCGTTGCATATAGAAGAAGATCTCAGTAGCTTATTACGCTTACTGTACTTAGAACTTGCACTTGAGTCTAAAATATCTTCACAGTGACTTTTTTCTTTCTCTTTTCATTCAATAAGCACAACATTGCAATGGAAAATTGATGCAAACAGAAATGTTCAACTGGAAACAACGTCTGTTAAATGTAGCTTTTCCCGCCTTGGGTCTTTCATGGTCATCTCAAATTACAGCAAGATTGAGGCAAGTAGAAGATTTAGCCAGCTTTTTCAATTACTTCCTATAAATAAGTAAATCAAGTTCATTACTAACAACGTCTATAATACAAAAGTCAACAGCGGAGGCGCTATAGCCATATCTATGAAAGTCCCCCAGTTTTCTTAGTTATTAGCTGAAGATGGGATTAGCTATTCCAAAACGTTCATTTTTTATATATGCAAATATTCAAAATTTAAAAAACAATATCATAGGACTATACGAACACAAAAGCGTTTTACCACACTACCAGGACGACACCCCACAGAGTGCAATATGTCATGACAACTCCGCAGCCATTGACATTTCGGACACGTAACTACACGAAAATTAAGTATACAACTACGATAAACATACAAATACTAATTACTAAAAATTACTGAAAAAAATTTTTTTGGGTTTGTTTTATTTTGTTCGTGGGACTAACATTGAGCAGTCAAAATCAATATACATCTATAGCTAGGTAAGTTTAGCGACAAATTGGATGAAATGTTTGTCCAGTGAGCCTAACCGTACAAAATAAAACAAACCTTTAGAAAATCTGAAAGATAAGGGGGCTGTGACTATGGAAGACAGACAATAATTTATTTTAGTCAAAACGACCAGCTTTGTGAATGAACTCCAGAGTAAGTTAGAGTACATGTTTATTAATATTACTAGGAAGGTCTTTATCACCATACAATAAAAGTTGCAATAGAAGTTTGTTAGAAAGGGTAATGACTTGAACAAATGGTTGTAGTACTACTGAAATTCTAGAGAGAAGATCTCTTCGATAGTTATAATATGAAGGGCAAGCAGAAAAAGTGCTCTGTATCCCCAACGCCATCATTTTTAGGGCACAATGATTTATGGTATCCTTAAAGTTGTGCTTCAATTTATGAAGATTTAAATTACTAAGACCAACTCTTATTTGGGAAGGATATGATACGCCTATTGGGTCATGAATACCAAATATAGATCTCACAGGGTGGCACATTTTTAACAAAAGCTTATGTTTAAACGCAGCAACTGACGGTACGTTTCTAATCTCTGGGTCAAGCGTATTCCATTCAGATATGCAATCAGGATAACAAGTAGATTGAAATTTTTCAGTTCTTGCCCCTATTCGCCCGACGGCATCATGGTTTCGAAGAGCATATTTGGACTGATGAGGTGTTGGAATTGGATCTTTATTATACTGGGGAGCGAGATTATTCATGATCTTGTAGAACAAAGTCATACGTCTACTCCACCTACGACAGCTTAGCGACTCCCAACCAAGCTCCGCATAGATTTTCTCAGGCGATGTTCTCTTCCATGTTCTTGTTATAGTATGAGCAGCTGAATATTGAACCGATTCAATTTTTTCCATTAAACTTGGCAAATGATATTTTGGCTATAATTGCATACTTTAGTTGGGATAGGATAAATAGCATCTCCATAGTCTAGCTGAGGACGCACAGAGAGCTTGTACAAATCATTAAAGGTATGTCTCGGTAAATATTTGGAGAGATAGTTTAGCAAGCTGATCCCCTTTCTCGCTTTAGAAATGGTAGATATAATATGATCTGAAAAGGAAAGCTTTGAGTCCAAAATAAGACCTAAATGCTTATGTTGGTCAACTTGCTTTACGGGTATGTTACTAAAGAGCATAACAGGGTGATCCACGGCAATTCTTTTCTTTGAAAACCTTAATTCGACAGCCTGTTTTTGCTGATCAGGCTTGAACGAGATTTTCCAGTTATGTGCCCACTGACTTACTAAGGCAAAGTCATGGTTGATATTTTCAGAAGCAGCATTTGGATCTTGAACAACCGTAAACAATGATTTGTCATCAGCAAAAAGCTTAACATTGCACTCCAGATGAGCAGTGAGATCGTGATGTAGGTTACAAATAGCAAAGGTCCTAGTATAGAGCCCTGGGGTACCCCCGCTGGAACATTTCCCCATGAAGAACATTGACCATTCAAAACAGTCCGTTGCTTGCGGTCCTTGAGACAGCTTTGAAAAAGAGACAACAGGCTGCCTGACACACCACATATTTTCAAGTTGTAGATAAGGCCATCATACCAAACTCTATCGAATGCTTTAGAAATATCCAGGTATACAGAACGACGTCAAGTGGAGGGTTACAATCAAGTGCTTCATAAATTGAGTTGGTTATAGAAAGTAATTGCTCAATTGTTGAGTCACCCGGATGAAAACCTGATTGATTGGGATTGAAAAACTGACATGAAAAAAGATGGGAATATGAAGAGTTGTAAACAAGTTTTTCAAGTATTTTTCCAAACATTGGTAGGAGAGAAATGGGGCGGTAATTAACCTTCAAAATTTTTTGTTTTTCTTATAAACCGGGACAACATTAGCACACTTCCACACTTCCGGAAACACATCATTTCTCAAACATTTTGTGAAAATTATTTTAAGCGGAATCACTAAGGAGGCATCACTTAGTTTAATCATTCTTGTGGACATTTCGTCCCAACCATATTGGGGTTAAGGGATCTTATAATAGCCAGTATTTTTCCCTCAGAGATAGCCACATCATTTATCAAGGTATAGTTTACTGTGGTTTCATCTCGTGGTATTTCACTATCTGTATTAAGCTCTGTACATTGAAGAACGAAATGGTCATTAAACAACTGAGCTTTTTCAGAAAAGTCCGTTAAGAATGCTCCATTCTCAAGAAGGTGTGGTATAATGTGAGTTTTCGCCTTACTCAAGACGGTATTTAGCAGAGACCAATAGGTTTTACTGGATGTCCTGGGATTTGCTAGAGATTCACCAGTTTTGCGAAGATAATTTTGTTTAGCTTCATCAATCATTTTTGCACCATCAGATCTCATCTTTTGTATTCCTTCAAACTTACTAGCTGGCCGACTGTTCTTCACAAAGTATTCATAGGCATGGCTCTTTTTCTTTAGAAATTTCCTTATAGCTTGTGTAATCCAGGGTGGTTGACGGGGATTTATCGTCTTGATTTGATTTGGGATAAAATTGGAATAAATATTCAGAAGGACTTCATTGAATAGCTTGACTTGCTCATTAGGGCAAGAAATCTTGTGAAGGTGTTCATGCTATTTAAACATTTCAATAAATTTCCTAATGGCAACAAAATCTGCTTTATCATAGTGCCAAATCCTGCATGTATAAGGAGGTAGCGATATATTCGAAACTGATAACCTTCCATAAATAATTTGATAGTTACACTGGCTATGTAATGACTGATGAACTCCACAATCTATAATAAGATTGGAATGATCAGTGAAAATAAGATCAATGCAAGAATTGGACTCGCCTATTGAATGAGTTGGCTCAGAAATCAATTGATGAAGACCGATATAAGCGGTTGTTTGCTCAAATAATGTTCCCTCAATATTTACGGAATCATTTTCCCACCATTGAGTTGACTGACAGTTGAAATCACCTATGATCACACAATAGGGACTTCACACAACACGTTCATTGCTAGATGTAGAGAGCACTTAGGGGATAACAAAAAAGAGAAAGGCATTAAAGGTGTCTACTCTCGTCCATTAGGGACCATATAAATGACACTGGTCATAGTGCCTCAATTGATGACCTATGATTTAGTACCTGTTCCTCTTCTCTCTATGTTTACAATAAACGTCTAATGTGAACCTTGCAATCACAAGTACCAGCTAAGAAAACTAGGACGAAGATGCTAGGCCAATGAAACGAATGATATCCATTCAAATCTTATGGCATAATAAAAGAAAGGAAACTACAATGAAATTTGTAAATCATAAGAAAGATCATTAGCTGCTGTTCATCACAGTTCTTCCACAATTCGATGTCATTTGCAGCTCCTAATATATTTCTTTTTGTATTAGAATTCATGACTAAAATAGAACATGTCGCTACGCTTTCACTCGAAAGCTTTCCTTATTCTTTGGTTTCTGACTTAAATCCTTTCTACGCCTAAAATTTAGACTGTACCGTTAGATAAAAGGGTGCACTATTTCCCCTGCATTTAGCTGTCAAGCGCTTTGGGTAGCAAAAGTAGTTTTTTTGCACCAGCAGATTCATGGCTAATGAAAAAAACAGTTTTTGGTTATTCTGTACCGATTATTTCGTACAAGCGCTTGTCATCTTTTCTACAGGATCAAAAAGATAGCACTGATGATTCACAATACAGGATGCTTTCCTACTACAGCTGTGGTTTTTCGATACTCTGTCTGCTAATATCAGCAATTACCACTATCACAAAAAGGTATTATGATATGACGATTTTTGTTGTAAATTTGTATTCAGTAGTTTCCTATAAAAATCTTTAAAAACTAGGCCACTTACATTGAATTGTCCTCAAATATTGCAATCTTTGCTTAGCAGACGCCTTGCCACCTAGAATTCCTTATCATTGTAGAGTCATGTAGACGAAATCCTTGTGCAAGGAAGTTGATTCCGTTCTAAATTTGCTTGGTTAATAATTGGTCGTTAGTGACAGATTTTCTGAATAATGCATTCTTATAGAGGCTGTTTGTGCAGCTCGAGTTGACGCAGCTAGCTCAAAGCCAAGCAGTACTCTAATGCAGATGTTTACATTTCAGTGCTAATAAGTAGAGAAAGTTATTTTCTAAAGTCGCTACATTCATGCGGCAATGCAATAGGTATTACTAAGTGTTAAAAGTGTTGTTTAACAACCATTTGAAGACTAAATTAAGGAAATTAATAAAGCTGGATTAACCTGCAATGGGAGCGTATAAATTGAAATTTTCATAAAACTTTTGAAACAGACTCTTGGCAAATGCCGAAGGATTTCTCTTTCCAAAACTGACTTTATGCAATATGTATTGTATGTCCTGCAATTCAAGTTATAAGCAAAAACTCAAATTGATATATCATTTTGCTAGTACATAAGTAAATAAACAACTACAGTAGTAGATAGTAGAAAACAGGAAGCTTAGAAAGCTACTATGGTCGTGCTTCTCAACTTTTCTCTTACTGTACTGCTTTGGTAACAATCATAAGCGTAGGAGATTCGATCGCCTTTTCTGACTGCTCTCCAAATCACCTTACTCAGTCAGGCAGAGACTTTACAGCCCCTTGAATTTGAAGCCCTCTTACGTCTATGGTAACAATGCAATGAAAATGATTCCCCCTCACTACATTAAACTGACACTATGCATATATGGATCAACACTACCTGGCATCATTAGACGTTAACTTACTATCCAATATAGTGATACTTTCTTCGATACTTTTGTAATTGATGATAGTAGCTTCCGATTCCACCTTTCAAAAGCTAAATTCCCCACCGGGGGGGAATTTCTCAGGTTGGGAAACACTGTACTATGCAAGAGCCTCAACCTAGAAAGGGCTATTCTATTGAACATAAATTAAAATACGTTGTATCAAGCTACAAATCTGATTTGCATTGACTTTTTCTAAAGGGATGGTACACGCATTTTAAATACCAACCAGTCATTGCTTGCGATAACGTTTCAACTTGGCTACATATTCGGCGTACCATATGTCAGCAATCATGTAAGTTATCATTCTAATTTATAATTTTCATATATAGACTTTTCTTTTTCATTAAAACCTTGCAAATAGTTGGCCTAATTTAGCTAAATCTCAGCTATTTTAAACAGCGGCAAAATCAAGACTTTATTCTTTACTATTATATTGTTATTCAGATCCATAATCAGATTAAATATGAAATTTGCATCATTTGCATCAGTCATTAACTGCTTCTGTATTCCCATAAGGCATTTAATTATTGGTAATCATTGAAAAAGATGTTTGCTTTAGCTGTATAGAGTGGAGAGGAGGGATATTAATGCAACTGCAATTTACTTCAAAATATCCAGTCCAATATCAGGAGTTTAGACAATCATTATTGTCTGTTCTTACTTCTAGGTTGTGTGCAAGCTTGTCTCGATCTGTTTACATTTCTTGATTCTCGCAAACGTTTCTTGGAGCATCGCGGGTTGCTGGTACATCTATAAAACAATATCTTTGTCACATATCGGTGAACAGCCAAAATCAATGGGACCGATTTTTGCTTTTGGATATGGTGAGTTGTTGCTGACGTCATCACTTGCAAATTTGCATTTGGAGCCTAAAGAGTCTCCAAGCCTCAGTTCTGGCACGAAATTTAAGGGGGCTAGTGGTAGGGGGTTAATCACTCCCCCACCCACCTCGAAAATTTGCTATTTCACAGGGCAAAACCGCAGTACAATCCATTTCTGCAGGGCAACTCACTGCACCCTGGACCATTGGTCAACTACTGTTACTAAAAACAAAAGAAGGTCCCAGATAAGAAATTTTTGCAGGGAAGGCTCTGACACACCTTAAACATATATTGACGTTACGTCCCTGCCTCAGCCACGAAGGTTTTCTAATAGCTTCAAAATTCTAACATTTTGTGTTGAAAAATTCTGAACGGTAGCCCTGTTTACTACAACCAGGCTTGGGAGTGGCTATTCAAACTTGCTCAATGAGTTACCATCCAATCATGACAGCTTCAAACAGAGCCGAGAACTGGTTTCGAAGGACTGGAATTTTCTCATTAATATGTTTGCCTTTGAAGTTCGCTTTTAATTCTTAAAGAGTCCTTTATTGGATTAAGATATTGGTTTCAAGGTACAGTGGGACAAAGCTGTGCCATTACTAGAAGAAAACTGGCTTTTTCTCATGTTCTGGACAACATTGTCCAACACCAATATTGCAAATACTCTGTTAATCACCGTGGGCTTGACTCAAGTTAAAAAGGCATGTAAAAATTGTATGCATTTGTTCTTGAAAGTTTTTTTCAGGCAACTTCGAAAGTTTGTGAACAGTAGTCAACTATAATGTCCTCATGTTGATCAGAATCATCAAGGTCAATTGATGATCCTGGTACATCTTCTACACACTAATACAGACGAAACTCGACTATATATAATTACCTAATTCTGGATAAATTAAATGAACTGAAAAATAAATGTCTTAACAAAAAGGCTAATAGACTAGAACATTAGAAGAGGCCAAGAGAGTAAATCTGGGATTACGATGATGGTGTTTTCAGATTGCTCATGTAAAGTTTTTTCAAATTTTGTTTTAGGATTTCCAACTGCAATAACGGCACTTTCACTTGCTGTCTTTTTTGATCAATATGGCAAAGGAAACATGTACGTATAAAAGCTTTGTTCTATTGCTCATGGCATTCATGGACGTCAGTTAAGGAGGCTGTAAATTACCTGCCTGAAAAACAAAGATATTCGGGGAGCAACTGGAGAGTTTTCTGTTGTTCTTTTAAGAGAAAGCTAACATGAATTTCTGCCCAACTGAGGGGACTGCAGCCTCCCTGTATCGCTGGACCTCTTTTGCAGCATTGTTATATGCTGGCTACACTTTGAATGCTGCAATATGAATGCAATGCAAATGAAATGCACCTTGGTGCATGTCATCTTGGGGAGAGGGGGATTCTATGGTTTTAGACTATTTACTGACATATTCAGTAGACAGCTTTCATGTAAAATCCCTTGAGGAGTTTTCCTAGAGTTCTCTTTGGTCCTACAAAGTATTTAGTGGCTTTGCGATCAATGAAGCCCAACCTATATGATTCATACATATCATTATGGATATCCTTGGCAATATGACAGTTATGACTGAAAAACCATTAGATAAGAAAGCACGACATGGAGTGAGTTAACAATAAGGAAAATGAAATCTTGGAAAAACACAATTTTATAACCATCTCTGATTTGATAATTTAGGAATTTAGATTACAAAAAAGGAACCCGTAGCAATGGCAGTTGAGAATTTGTAATCTAACTTATCCCAATCTGATTTTAAGGTGTAAATATTGCATTCATTATAGCACCCTTGGATGCTAGCGTGGCTTTATACTGCAAATGGTTACATTCATACATGCTCTGATTGGAGTGAAATGAAATGAATAATGGCAAATGAAATGAACAATTTAAATTTAAATGAAAAACTGAAGATGAAATGCAAAATTAACAAGGAGATGAAAAGTAAAAGTGAAATGAAAATTGAAATGAAATATTGATATTGGAATGAAACATTGAGATGAGATGATAGCTATCAGTTTGGCTAGGGATAAGTTTATGTATATGTAATTTGGACAGACTAGAGGCCGTATAGCCTACTGAGAATAATAAAGGTCATATTTCTTTGCTACTACGTACAGTTTTTTGTTTCCACATCAGCACTTTCTACATTTTGCATTTATATTCAGGATCTTTTTATTTTATTTTAGGTGCTGGCTGTCAAGCAAAATATCAGCCTCTTTCCTGATTCCTCCTGCCATGTTTCTTTTCATGGTAAGTCATCTTTTTGAGCACAAAAGTGCTGTACTTGCACGCTTTTAAGCCCCTCTTCAGTATAAGCCGAGGCAAGCGAAATTCATAAAAATGCTAACAGTGCTTATTTGGTAGCTACCCTCGTCTGGAAGCCACCCTCATAAGCCGCCGTCCTAGTGTGGAAGCCTTCTTGCAATATAAGAAGTCTTTGCTTGGAAGCCGTCCTCGTATACATGCCGTCCTCGTTTGCAAGCTACCCGTTTGTATGACAAGTTCTCGTTTAGAAGCCGCCTTCTATTGAAAACTTTAGTAGTACGAGTTGAAAAATTTTTCCTTGCCATGGATTCATCAAAAAAATGCACCATGTGGAAACGAAAGAACAGGAAGGCAGGGGCGGATGCAGAAGATATACACGTCCTCTTAAAACAAAGTTGAAGTGTCTTTCGCCTCAATTATTGATTCATTCATTCAATTATTGAGCACATACAACATTATATGCACAGATAGTTTGAATTTTCAATGCATGTACATTTAACTTTCTGAGATCTCATCAATAAATATACACTTATAAATAAACTTTTCAGGTCTCAAAAATCCACCACTGAACTTTCTTAACATTTTTGGCAGTCAAGCACTAGGTTAAGAACAATTACTTATGAAAAACATGCATTCTTCTATAAGGAGGAAATCAGATGCTTAAGCTAGAACCAGGACAAAGAGTGAGCAGTCAAAATATCTAAAATAAAGTTTAATTGGAAAATTTAAAGTTATGCTGTGAAGCTAGGAAAACCAGCTTCATGTGAAAGTAGGAACAGCCGTGCTCAAGTTGCTATCGTTTGCAAGTAGAATGTCAACCAGTAGTTAATATCTTTTGGAATGATTGGCGTGTTGAGCTTTGAAGTGGAAGACCAAAAGCAAGCTCATTTTGAGCTATGTCGTGTAAGAATGATGGCAATTGACAAAGTTCCATTGTTTCTTAAAGTGGTACCTTGCAGAATGTACTAGCAAATAGGCCATTATTGCAGGAATTTATGCTGTAGTAGAACATGACTCACTTTCACTCTAAAACTGTAACAAGGGAGGCTGTGCTGTAGAAAACATATGAACCACTCCTCGGACCACGCCCATTTTTTCATTTATGACACTAATGTTCTTGTTACTGCTGCGAATGTGAAAATATAAATGGAAGGAGAAAACCAACATAGGGATGTAGCATTCTTCTTTTATTGTTAGGAGTGTACCTTTCCTTTCCTCTCCTTTGGCAAATACATAGTTAAGGACTTATCCATCATAAACATCTTCGATAAAAGAGCTCAATACCCCCCAAAGTCTTCCATAATTTTTAGAAGGGGGGCTCGGCCCCCCTGGGCTCTCCCTCCACGACACCACTGTTACAGACTATGCAGCTGCACTCAACGCACTTACAAATGGACTTAAACAAGCAAGTTAAAATTATAACCTACACAGCCTTTTTCAACGATGATCTTTGAAGTGATTTCAAACGCTTATCGCCGTCATGATTAATGCGAGGTCATTATCTCGGCTTAATGTTATTTAAGATTCAACGAATTTCCTTTCCAATATCATAGGAAAGAAAATTTGCAGCTAAGAATGTAATTCATCTTCGTATGTTATCAACCTACTTCCTAAATTACAAGCAATGACAGGTAAACATCCTTCCATGGCATACTGTAACTAATTCTGCTTAATTATTTTCTTCTTTCAGGGAAGCATTGTCATTTTTGGAATGATAATAGGTGTTTATTATTCACGAAAAGAAACGGTAGATGATATAAGCGTCATGCCTTATCTGAGCGAAAGGATACTGACAATGAGGTAATTAGTCAAATAATTTTTATGATCATCTATTACCGTAATTAATCGAATAAACGCCGCCCTCCAACAAGCGCCGCATTTTGATGCATTATTAAAAAACTAAGCGCTTATTCGAGTAATTACGGTATGCCTGCTTGTTGAAAAAAATTATTCGTGAGATTACTGCTTCAATAGTGAAGATACATAACAGCCCTAGGAGGGGGAGCACAAATTGATGGCAAGGATGAAAATGACCATCAATTTATGAACAATTGTTAGATTTCCTAGCTTTCGTTTCAAAGATACTTGTTATAACAATACAGGGGGGCTGGGGATGAGTGGCTAGCTCCAAATAGGCGTGGAAGTAGGGGGTCAGGGGTAGAGATCCTAAAAATTTATGTATATATGCTCTTAGATTGCAAGAAAACCCCTTTTTGAATATCAAAATACATCTTATCTTTGATACTGTTGGCTATCTATTGTATGACATAGCTAACAAAAACGTGGAGGGGGCTGCAGCTCCCTAGCTCCCTGGCTCCGGCTTGCCTGTTCCTTGAAATGAATTGGGTGTGGCAACTAAAAGACTTTGTCATTAAAGGGCGTAGTCTGCTGATATTCCCTATCTGTTGTGTCTGGCACCGTCCCTGCTTTCAGTAACTACTTGATGACTGGAATGTGTTAAATGAATTATGACCCCCATCTTGCTCTAACTGCCTTCATCATGATTGCAACAATTTAAAAGTCTGTATCGGCTGATGTGTACATAATATTGCATAATGACCTATTTACGATGAGATTATCTACAATACTTTGCATGTAAAAATACATTCTTTTTATAAGATCCAATTTAAGAATAATTTAAGAATATTGCAAGCCTCAAGCTTCATCAAGACAGAAGAATTTTCTGTAGTTGAGTCATGCTACTGTTTTTAGTGTAACTTTTGCACCATCGATGCAATGTTAACTGTTCTATTCTACTCTCACTTTGTTTGGAAATGACGTAAGACATAAACAAACATTTAAGTACATTCTTTTCATTTTCAGACCAAGCTACAGATTTTGATAATTAAGAATAATGTAATAATAATTTTAGGATCTAAACCAGGGAACTTTTAGAATATTCAGGCTCAGAAAAAAATTAGGGTTCTTACGAAAAGAGAGTATTGTTAAAGTTGATATAAAGTATCCATTGTTTGTTTTGTTTCGGTAGTTTAATAGCAATAAACATTTTTATTTTAATAGCAGTCGAATAAAAGCCACTGCAGCCATATCTATTGCAGTTCATGCAACATTGGCTGTTGCAACAGCAGCCATCTTGTCGAGAAATCATATTTTGAAATACTGCTACTTGGTCTTCAATGCATTGCAGGTAATGTAGATCTGTTGTTTCATAATTCTTTCCAAGCAAAACGAAATAAGATTTAGTAATGCTTTTCAGTCCTTGCTTAGGGGATGCTGCCAGGACACAGTTAAATAGCTGAATTTATTCACAAAGTCCAGAAATCTTTTTTGCTTCATAGTAGCATCATGAAATATGCCTGTTTTTGGCAATATGAAAATTTCAATCACGTATATCTAGCCTGGTGTTTTACTTAATAACCCAGATGCCTTTTGCTTCTTTAAAGTTATTTGTCTGCAGATTCTAAAAAGCAACTGAAGCTCTGAATATGTCTGTTGTTGTTTGAGTCAACTTCAAAGTGACACGATTTTTTCCATCGATTTGATATGAGAAATATTGCAAATTGTAGCTGGCTCAGCTTCATAGAAATGCACCCCAGGCTCCTTTGTGCCCTCAATCCTATAGATTGGAGTGGTGCAAACTCTTTTAGTGCGAGTCTACTTCGTAACAATGGCATGAAGCTTGGGCATTCGTTTAGGGATGGTTGGAACATTGGGAAAGTGGAGATCTCCTTAGGGGCAGTTGGAAGCCTTAAATAACTGGCGATATTTGTTCCTAAAGGTTTCGTGGCAGAGACTCATTGTATGCCCAAGTTTATCTGATCTCCATTCAACCTAGTCCTCACCAAATTGCAAGTAGATTTAATTACAGCTTTAGAAAATTTCTTATTTACAAATTTACATATTTGTGGATCACAGTAGAGATTATGCAGATTTTTTGAAGTCCCTCAAGGCGCACAATGCAAAATTGCACTTAAACTTATTGTCTCTAGTTTACATGTTCTAACGTCTCTCGCTTTGGCTTGCTTTGTTCAGAATTTCAAAGTTTCCTTCTGGATTGTAAAATATCTCAGTTGGCATTGCTTTTTCTATATTCACTATCATTTGTATTGCTGTTGTGAGTTTCATAACTGAATTATCAGAGAAAAGAAGAAATCTTTTGAGTTTTAATGAAATTTTTCATGCGTCAAATAGTGAACTGCTGTAAACATGGTTGACTTACTAAGCAATTATACACAAAATTGAAGCAATTTGTCAATATATGAATGCTTTAATCTTCGAAAATTAATCGATTGCAGATTACCAATTGAATCTGGACTAAGTTTCCTATTGCATGGATGAGTTTCAATCCACTCTAATTTAATTCTTCTTAATCTAGTTACATTATACTTATGTTATGCCTGGTTTCCATATCGTCGTAAGCGCCTGGTTTCCATATCGTCGTAAGCGCCTGGTTTCCATATCGTCGTAGCGAAATTTTTTTCCGTATACCATCGAAAGCATCCCAGTCCATCGAAAGCATCCTAAATTTCCACGTGGCCCTGATTTTCAGGTTGCTGTTGCAGTTTCCATTCTTTGAGTACTGAATGTTTGGCAAGAACTCAAGTTGACGAATATACCTCCAGACTCAGATTCTGATTTAGACTCAAATTCAGAGATGCTGACTTGAAAATGCAATTGTCCGTTTTAAACAGAAGTTATTTTTCAAATCCCAACACCTCTTAT
>WIPJ01017754.1:281442-298732 GCA_018155075.1 Cassiopea andromeda | reverse complement strand
TAAGCGTCCCATCAGTATCGCCGATCCTATCACTGGGACACGTCCCCGTCGCTTGCGCCGATATGGAAACCAGGCTTTTGGCAACGTCCCCGATGCATCGCCCTCGCGTACCCGTCGATGTGGGGACAGGTTTCTGAATGGAAATCACACATTTGTGATCGGCAACGTCGCGGTAGCTTCCCCGATATGACTGAGACACATCCCCATCGCTAACGTCGATACGGAAACCAGGCTTTTCCATATCATCGTAAGCGTCCCAACAGCATCGCCGATACTCAATTCGGACATGTCCCCCTCGCTTACGACGATATGGAACCAGGCTTTACTGTAAACGCTCTAACTACCACAGAGTCTCTTTTCAACGCCTATCTCCAATGAACGCCCCCCTCCCCCCAAAAGAGCAGAGCAGAACTGAATTGGTGAAATACAATGAAACCCAAACATTGATGAGATCTGAATTGCCATCCAAGTTCCAATGAAATAAATGAATGTTTAGTAGAGCATTTATGGTGTTCCGATTTATCGTGTTTTCTCAAAGTAATTTCTTTTTCAATTATAACTTTTCTTAGGGGATCGTATTCATTTGTTTTCGCTGCTCGCTGATTGAAAAGGTTTGTCTCCCTTTAATTTCTTTCTCTATCAATCATTTTATGTTCTCTTTTCGGTGTCGAAGCTATTTGCAGCAATCAAATTGCTATACTTAAGCAACTCTTATTCTATGGATGCATTACGACATAGAAAAACTCATATGTAGAGAGGTACTGTGACAATTTCCATTGGGCGAAGAGGCTTTTGACCATTTCACCAACTACAAAAATGTCACTGAATGCACTGAGGCCAAGCCAACTCTCTTGCAGCATGGCTAACTTTTTGACCAAATTTCAAGCATAATGAGGGCATTATGCCCCCACGTCTCCCAATAATCATATCACTGCTCACATGTGAATATGTACCTTGAGAGATTTCATTAATAATCAGGTGTTGATGAATGGTTTGTATAGGAAATGGATACTTCCTACTATTGGTATTGAAAATGGGCACAGTTTGGACAAATCTTAATAGAATTCAATTATGATACTTTCTGCAAGCATCTCATATACACTCAGCCGGCTTTTTTTGGCAGAATCATATTTCTACGTCCCTCCTGGGTCGTGGTCTAACTGCTTTTCGCTGCGTAGTCTACAGCTTTAAAAGGTTTGGAGACCACTGTAATAATGTATGTATTTACTGTATGTATCATCTGTTTTGTAATTGTTGTTATTTAGTTTAGTTTACTTGTTTAACGTGCAATGTAATGACCATGGAATAGTTAATTACTTTTCACTCCCCATTGTATTTTCCTATAATTGGTGATCTATGTATCAATTATATGGATAAATAAAAAAGAGGCTTGGATATGAATGATTCCAGTTTCTTTGCTATCTAATTAGCCGGATATTTGCATGCTTGATAATGAGAAAATGTAAAGGCAATTTGATCAAAATTCCTATTTGGAACTACTCCATACTGGTACTCCCATTTCCATGCAGTAATTACCATTAACTTCATTTTCCTTCCTCTTTTAGCGATATTAAATTGCCAGAGGGCATGGTTTCCTTGCTTTCAGCAACTAAATTTGTCCTCAATGCGTAGGGTAGCGCTAAATGTCTAGAATAGTGGCTCCCAAACTGGGGTTGGCGGTCCCCTGGGGGGCCGCGATGCATTTATGGACGACCGCAAGAAGCTGCTGAAGCTTGCAATTTATGCAGCCATATTCATAGACTTTTAGGCCCTTTTAGTGCAAAATTATAAACCTCGGCAGCGCGGCAAACTTATGCTTTCAAGCTCTGTTAGCATCTTTCTGTGACAGTGTAACTACAACTACAGAATAATCGGGACATACGTCTTGCATCTAATGGGAGATGACCTTAAATTGATGATGGCATACCTACCTGTAGGTAACAGAGAGTATGAAAGAAAATCAATTTGGAGTCAGTATGATTCAAATTCAAGGATGTCTGCCCAAGATACTTTCTTCCAAGCGCTGGCTTGTAAAAGCAGCCACGAACTATCAAATTTCCTTGCTGCCCATAGCAAGCTTAATATTGAGAGATGTATTCTAAGCCAAAGAAAAGGGCGTGGCTTTGAGAATTTTTCTGGGGGCTAAGCCCCCAGACCCCTGAAGTTCTTTTCATGCCAAGTTCTTCAAAACTTTTTTTCACTTACTAACATTTATAAGAACAGGTCTATAGAATTGGGCTTCTAAAAAGTAGGAATGATAGTTCCGCAAGAAACGGACGTAATTCGCTGTCGCTGAATTTCCAAACAAAGTTAAGGATGTGGCATAGAAAATTTTACCTGCTAAGCCACCCCTGCTCCACAAGACCGCAGGTAGAACAAGCTTCTGGTAGGGGACCGCCATGTAAAATACTTTGAAAAGTTTGGGAACCACTGGTCTAGAACAATAGTACATATAAGACCCGTCTTACTTATACTACAGCTTGCCAACGCAAAACTATCTTTCAGTAGATCACACAGAGCTTTACCATGAGCTTCAATTTCCATATTTGTCGAAGATACCATTATCTTCCTAAATTTTTCAAATCATAGCTGTATTTCAGTCAAAAACTACCTTAATTTCTCCACACTTAAAATGTAATCACGGAACTAGATGACATGCCTTGGAGGGAGAAACTCATCCTGTACGATCACTTTGGAGGGGCAAATGCCTCATTTTGCTATGCAAATTTTCAGGCTAATAATTCTGATGAGGGGCAAAGCCATGAAAAATGTTTCATGTGGGGAGGGAGGGATTGCGCTCCGTTCCCTCTGCAGGTACGTTCCTGTCAGGATGCCTTTCATTTTATCGTTTGAGAGCTACTGTCGTGATTTAGTTGGTGATGATTTCTTTTCAACTGGTCATTGCTGTGCTACCACGATTATAATTATTGTCTTAGCTCAACGTGGATTTCAATTAGTTTCTTTAATCTTCTTACAACATTGTTCACGAGATAGATGCTGGTAGCAGTGAAACAAAAGATTTTTACACTGAAAAAGTGCTTCAACCTGAGCCATCATCGTGGGCTTGGACCAATAAGAGGTCAAAGCCCACAAAAACGGGCACACACTAAAATTTGAAGGAAGATACGGCCTTTGAATACTGTTTCGCAGATGCATAAGTGGAGGAAATACTGTCGAGAGGTTTACATGTCTTTTTTTATAGGAAAGGCATCATTTTGCCTGAGCTTCAATTTTCTCAAAAGTATTCATTTTGAAATTTTCTTAATAATTTTCTCAACTTCTATTAAAGAGAACTGGCTAGAATGGGTTACCTTTTCTTTGTTAATCTTGTATACTCTAACTTGAATTCTATCTTTAATATTTTGAATGAAATAATGACGGAGTGACGACATTTAGCCAACAAAAACATTTAACTTTGGAAATTCAGTCTTGTAGTTTTCTTACAATTTTCTTAAAATTTTTACCTTTGAGCCTCATTTTCTTATACACTATTTCTTTGCGAAAAAACGTGTACTGATATCGTTGCTCTGAAGGCCATTGGTTTCATTTCATTTCACTTTAAATTCTTTATACAGGGCAATGTTTCATAAATCTGATTTACAAACTGCCCTGTTAAAATCTAAAGACTAATTACAATTACCTCTAAGTAAGATAGAGTTATATGTATAAATCAAAGTTAGATCTTACGCAGAATAAAGAAAAATACACAAGAAATATATAGAAATATGAAAATATGTGAGAATGAGAAAAAAGAGAGACAACAAAAACTAAATTAAAGCTCTTGCATATTTATTCTAAAGAATTGTGAAAATAATCTGTTGGTACTACAGAACTTTACATCAGTGTATGAAAACGTCGGATAGTGACCTAAAAGTTAACCGAATTGTGAAAATGACCTTGTAGTAAATCTATTGTTTTATTCTTTTGCAAAGCATTCTTTTGAAAGCCACGTAAGTTCTGGCTTGATTCTTATTGCTATTTTTTATTATGATAGAGACTCTCTAGTCAAAAGGGCGTTTCCATGTTAGGAAAATGCCCTTTTTGAATAGAGAGGACACAACAAAAAAGGGCGCGTTCGTTCTTTTGCTGAGCATGGCAGGGGTGTAGACGCAAAGAGCCCCTCCCCTATTTGCGCGCCTGAAATTCATTGCCATTTCATTGCACAGCTATCTAGAGAGAAAAAAGGCAGGCAGCAAATAGAGTTAAATAATATCCTCGGCAGAACAAAAGTTATCGGCATTACAAGGAAAGATGGATGACCGAACGAATTCTCGCAACATTATTGGCAGGAATCTTTCGATATGATTCCTTTGTTAGCCAATCAAGATTTGATGCCTATGCTGTGAAGCATCAACCCAAGCCACTAAAAATTTCTATTATATCTAGTTATATAAGGCAACTACTCAAGAATTTACGCATGCTGAAATGTTTTCTCTTCCACCCCAAGCATCCAAAAAGCGCTCAGTCCATGTCGAATAGCATTAGCAAGATCCAACAGTAGCCATTGATCGCAATTCACCCTTGTTCCAAACAGTATTTGCATATAGACGATCTTTATAGCTAGTCCAGCAGATGCTTTTGCTTTTCATAATAGACATGCCATTACATGAACATGCAAGCTTCAGAGAAGAGCTTTTCTATAAGCCTCGGTTTGAGATTTTCTATGCGGTTGCAGAACATATGAATTTAACTGCTGCATGCACTTTCATCTATGAGCAAGTTGTGCCTCTGTATCACACCGCAAACTGCCAAATTTAACGACTGCACTGGTACCAGCTTTCGCTGCACACTGCTTTATTGCAAAGAAGGCCATCTAAAAATTCTGTTTTCAACACAGCATGTTAGCCTAATGTCTTTTTTAATGCTGCTTATGCATTTAAATTTATCATGATGTCTAAATTTTCGTGAGATGTCAGCTATTTCATCAGACTTCTACTTTTTTGACTGCTAGCGGGGATGCTAGTTGGAATTCCAACATTTAAGTACTCTTGAGTGCCAACTAATTGTCTTCTTCTCAATTTTTATTTTTGAAAATCTTTCCAACCTCCCCCACTTTTTTCAACACGCTCCAATTACTATTTTCTAAAATTATTGGCAGTTGGATATATTTCTTCATCTGAGGTCTATTCAATCAAATATAAATTAGTTATTAATATCTTCAGATTTCTTCTTAGCGCATGAAAGAGTAAAAGTCGTTCATTAAACACATATGGATTTTATTTTTCCAAACCCTCTATATATCCCAACCCCCAGGTTATTACTTTTCAGGAAATTTTCCAACTGCCAATAGTTCCCATCCACCAGTTATTTGGTACTCCGGAGTACACTGTGGAAAATGTGTTCTAAGCCAGAGCCTGTCTCAAAATATTCACACACCCTTTCCAAGAATGTTAATGTGATGTTGTTGCTTAAAGATAACATTGTTTATGAAGAAAAGACTGCCAAGGGATAGAGGATTGGGACAACTGCGAAGCTTTGGAGAGTACAATAAAGCATTTGCAGACAGTGAGTCACTGGTCCAGGACATTTACACTCTTCAAAACAAGGTAAGAAATTTTCAAGACAGCATAACAGATCTTTGTCATTGATGTATGGAAATGGAAAACGTAAAAAGAAAGAAAAGAATAGGAAGCATTAAATTCATAATGCGGCATTCTTTTATGATATGATAAAAAGATTGTGGACATTTTAATAGATTAAGAATGTTGTCATAATTTAGCCAATGGCTTCTCCTTATCTTTAGAAATAAAAACAGCAACAGCAAATGATATATTTTTTCATACACAGTCTGGCAGTCTTTCCGAAAAATACAGTTCCTGGGATACAAAGATGTAGCAGATGAAAGACTCAGCGAGAAGTGATCATCAGCATCTAGATTATGTGATTGAAATAAAACATTTAATGGATTAATTGCTACTCTACGATAGACTTACAATAATGTGGTAATCAGTAGCGGAAATTCCGAGGGCAAGGGGGAAAGGTGCTCCCAGCTGCTCTCGAGTCGGCAAATTCTAGGCAAATTCTCGTTTTTTTTGTGATAAAACCACACTTTTGCCAGAGCCTCATTTTTCTTGTAAACTTGTATCTTTTAAAAGTAATGCGCGCTTGGTAAACACTAGTCTATCTGGAAATACACGAGAATTCAGCACCGCTGCCCCCTCCCGATTTTTCTCAAACACCACCACTGGTGGTAATAGCATCTTCTGACGTTTGCTGTATGTACATCTTCCACTTGATATAATAGCCTTGCCCAAACTTTCCACTCTTCTATTTAAAGGATTAACGAACTGGTTTTCATAGATATGCTTCGTATTTACTGCTCAGATACTCTTAGGTGTGCTCGTAATGAGGCACTCGTAAAGAAGAACTTGTAAAGAAGTGCTCGCAAAGCAGTGCTCGTAAAGCAGTGCGCATAAGGAAGAGCTCGTAAAGAAATGCTCACATACAGGCGCGTAGACACTAGGGGACAGGGGGGCATTGCCCCCAATAATTCATGGAGGTTGTGTATAAAACTGTTCTACAATAGAACTTGTATTCATTTCTCAATTAACTTCAACATAATCTAGAATCTAAGAGCATCATAGCACAGACATGAGGCTTACAGAGATCCTGATGTTGTTGAGAGGCATCTTAAAACCTTGTATCACTGTTGAAGAAATTTCAGTTTGCAGCTTAGTAAGACTCTAACACTTGAATTCTTGGATTCTTCTGATTCTTCTGCCGACTGCAAAAACATTGTGCTAATATTGACCCTGTTGGATGATAGGAAATTTTTGCCCTCTGGGTGTATTCCGTGTAGCCAATGCCGGAAGTCTGCATGTAGACTGTCTCTTCCTTGGTGTAATGGCATGAGATGTGACTTCTTGCTTCTAGGATCAATGTATAGCCTTCTCCTTTTCTACTCTAAATTTTAAAAAATTCAGTGAAGCCAGGTTGAGTGATCAGTTTCACCATCTCAGCATGAAGAGTAATAATGAAGACAACTACATTCTATTCTGCAAAAAGGGGAGTTTTCCTATGCTTTAGAGGGCGTGACCTCAGAAATCAAGCCCCCAGACCCCCATTTTTTGATGTCTTCCTCATGAAAAAGACTTTTTTGGCATATACTATTTAAGCCATTAGTGCAGATAAATAGAAAGCAAAAGCTTCCAGCTTTCAACGGGACTACTATACCTGTGCCCTTCCCAATCTGGTTCAGCTGTCTACAGGCCTGTGCTCATAAAGAAGTGCTCGTAAAGAAGCAGTCCTATGTTAAGCAAATTTTCCGAGACGACACTGTGCTATGAGAATATTTGACAAAGCCCTAGTTGAGCTTTTTAGGGAACACATCATGTAAACTTTTTCATTGTTTCAAGTCACATTGAAACACAAGTCGTACAGTTCTAAAAATTTACATACAACATGTACAGACCAAAGCACTGAAAGACTTCTGCAGAAAAAGAAGCATAGAAAGCTAGAAAGTTGAACACACTTTTAAATTTGCAAGACCACACTTAGGATTTCCAACACCACTAAGTATGTCCAAGACCACTTCTATATAGGCCCTGTAAAGAAGATGTAAAGAAGTGTTCTTAAAGAAAAGCTCATAATCACTGCTAAATATTATATGTCCATATTATGGTAAACACTCTTTTTTTATTAGAATATTGTTTATAAGAAAATAAAGGCTCAGAATCGCTGAAATTTAAGAATAATTTAGGAATAGTGCAAGATTAAAGCTTCATCAAGACGAAAAACTTTTTCGTATTCGAGTTACAGTTCTGTTTGTAGATGAGCTTTTGCACTATCTTTTCAATATCTGTTGTACTGTCCCACTATTTTTGCTTTATACTGAAGTAAGACATCAATAAAGTTTAAAATATATTCTTTTGATGTTCAGACGAAGATAAACCTTTGACACTTCAGGATAGTTTAAAATTAATCGTAGGCCCTGGCCAAACGACTCGATTTTTCACTTGATTTTTTACTCGACAAAAAATCGAGCAAAAAATCGAGCCATTTGGCAACCTTGTTAAGTGAGTCGAGTGGAGTTGAGTAATGTTGAGTGAAGTTTAATTTTTGTCAAAAAAAATCGAGCAAAAGAACTGGTACTGAGTGAAAATCGAGCCGTTTGGCCAACTTGTCGATTAAGTCGAGTGAAAGCATGCGATTTAGCGTCTCATTGGCCGGCAAATATAAGTGATGGTAAATATTTTTAGCTGATATACGTTGCGGAAATATGAGTAGTTGAAAATTCGAGAGAAAAGTCGAGTGAAAAATCGAATCATTTTGGCCACATGGCCGCACTTGCTCGAATACGCTCAACTTTGAGATCAAATGTTGAGGAAAATATTGAGTAAAAAATCAAGTCGTTTGGACAGGGCCTTAGGCTCAAAACCAAAAAAATCTAAGAATGTTGAAGCTTAGCAAGCAGTGAGGCATTCTTTAAAGGATATGTAAACGATTTTATGCTGGTAAAATGTGGGTAAAATATGCGCAGGAGTGATATGAACTAAATTTCATTTTATATGGAACTGCCCTACTATCTTTCCAAATCGATTATGGTTATATATTTTTATAAGAAACTGTTTTGTAAGAAACAAGTGCTAGGCCGATCAAAAAATTAAGAAAATTTATTACTTTCTTCAAGAAAAATTAAGAAACTGTACAATATCAATTGGCCTAAAACGAATGCATAAACTTGCTGCCATTCGTTAATTTGTACGACTGTTTTTGAAAAAGACTGTAACTTGTTATTTTGATCTGCTTGGACATTCTTCGAGACGTTCAGCGGTTATGCCCACCGAGAAGTGTTCGACTTTCAAACAATAAGATGAGTTTCAGTCTCGAAGATATGAAACTAATTAAGAAACTTTTAGTGCAAAGCGCCAATCAAAGTTTCTTATAAATAAAATGTATATGTTCATGGAGTCTACCAAGAAGCATTGTTAAATAATTATTCTTTGCTATATATTGATGATAATTTGGGTTAGTAAGTCGAGCTTGCAAAAGATAACAACAGATCTTATTCATTCATTCTTATCTTTCAACAATGACCAACTTTACAATTAGCTAAATTGCGCCTATTCTTCTCTTTACCACTGACAAGAAATACGTCACATTATGTAGGTCATTTACTGAGAGCTGAAGTCTAAGTAGCTTCCTGGTTCAATATAAAGCCGATTACCTGGAAATGATAAAATGATGTATGCGCAGTTTCCACTGTGCGAATGACTCACGTCAATGATCCTCCTAAGCCGATGTGAAACCATACAGTTTCAGAACCGCACCTTCGTTCACATGTCACTTCTTTTGTCTGTCGAGTTCAAAAGATTAAATGGCAAAATCAAAGACATAAGCACCGGCGGGCACAGAAGCTCGTGCGCTTCCATCTTTCAATATGTTGAACTGATTCACAAATATGGCTTATGAAGCGACCCCTTTGCCGAATTCATAGCGAAAATGTATCCTAACAGAGTCGAGAAAAAGCCAAGGCTCCAGAGCTGTAAGCCGGAGTAAGGTTTCTACATTTACGACAATTCTGAGGAAGGTCCAGTAATTTCATAGAAAATCTGGCTTGAAAAAATTTCTAAGTTGAGTAATGAAGTTGTTAAAGTGATCTAAATACAGGATCTTTAACAGTAACCGACAAGTCATCGCAAGGTCCCTATCTTCGTACAAGCAATATTTTTACATTCCCCTGGTCTTACAAGAGGCTCACTTAGCAATTATGGAGCAATTAAGGAATTTTAAGTTTATATTCAGCAACACAATGATAAATCGTGCCCTGCTAAATCTGCTTTTCCTGTTGATAGCGAATTTTATCAATATTTTCTTTACTGGAATAGTTTCTAAGGCATTGGTTCCCGACCACCATGCCGTGGAATGATTATTGGTGTGCTGCGAAGAGATATCATTTTTGAATTTATTTCAAATGATTCCAATTTCCTATAGACAGTTGAAGTTAGTATATCGAGTAGAAATTGTTCACGTTTTATGATAGGTGTGCCGCATATATTTAAAGAATTCAATAGTGTGCCACGATATAAAAAAGGTTGGGAATCACTGTTCTAGGGAAATATTTTATTGTTAAGTCACAATCACTGAAATCCTAAACCAATGATTGCAATGACATCCTACATTTATGGCGCGTTTTACTCCTACTGTTTCTATGGTTTCACTTTAAGCATATCCTTAGGCCTAGGACAAAAGTGCAGACAACATTTCTGTTTTATCAAATTGCATCTGTGTATTACATGTTTTTTACAAGAAAGTGGCCTGTAAGAAAGTAGTACTCAGCAGCTCAAAATGTTAAGAAAGCTCAGTACTTGATTTTTGAAATTTAAGGCTGTTTTTTAGTGTAAAAGTATTTAGCATTCAATTTCTCTGTGTACAAAATGTCATGTATGCAATGTTGGCTACCTTCAAACAGCTTAACTTCTGTTAGTTACTGTTGACAAAACTTAATTTAAAAAAGGCCCACAAACGAAGACTATAAAGATAAAGAATCCATCTTCAATTTTGCCAAAAATGAACTTACTTCAACTCGTAAAAAACTCACAACTTTCTACACGTCCTTTCTTTAGCAAACAATAACGAGAAAAATGTCCTATTTCATAACAAAAAAAAAATGTCCTTCTTTTATCGACAAGGGGTTCAACAGCCATTGAGACTCTCGTGTCCATAAATAATAATAACTGCATTGTTCCTTCTCCACAGTTACTAAGATTTATCATCATTTGAAGCGTACATAGAGCTTTTCACTTTCCATGTGTGCATGCACAAAACATTGGAACTCAAAAATTTTTGCCAAGAACGAATTAAGAAAGCTTTGATACTGGAATCGTTAAAAATATAAGAAAGTTTCAGCCAAAAACTAATTTCTTATAAATAAAGCGTGTAAACTGTTTGCAAAATAAAGATGTAAAAATTCTCGGTGATAACTAGCTAATTTACACCAATGCCAATAGAGCCATGCACAAAGGGCATCTGGCAAAACGATAAAATTTCAGGCTCCCTCTCTCCTTTGCATGGTACTATTTGTATTCAGGAACCTTCCTCTCCTCTCGAACAGCCACGATTTTCTACAAGCAATCATTTACGTATGTATATGCAAATGAAATGTAAAAGCTTGAGTAGACATATCTTGTTCTAAAAAGCTGATAACCTGTTTAACAGCCCCTTGCGTCCAAACGCATTCCAGTTCACCAAACCCCTTTTCCTCCCTTCCGTTGGGACGTTCTCTGTGCATGGACCCCAATGAACTTTTCATCCAGCATCCTGTAAAAGTTGAGAAAGTGTAGTAGTAAGTTTACTTTCTCTAGATAGCATGCTATACACGTTCGTTCTTATAAGAAAACTATCATTTTGCCGGAGCGTTAATTTTCTTAGCTATTCCTAACCCAAAATTGAGCCTGAGATTTTCTTACTATTTTCTTAGCTTTTGCTAAAATGAACTGGCAAAGATGGGTTACATTTTCGTTGTTCATGTTGTATACTCAACTTTTTATACCAACTTTAGCATTTTGAATCCAATAATGACGTAATATCAAGTGTTGGCCAACAAAAACACTAAAGTTTGGAAACTGAGCCTTGTGAGTTTTTTATGAACTTGTTTTTTATTAAAAAACTTGTATTGACTTGTATTATATCAATGTGCAGCTTTCAACAAATCAAGGTCGTTTGAATGGAGAAGAGCAGTACAGAAAGCCAGAACTCTAATTCTAGAAGGCCGTAAAGAATGAAATTATGAGCATAATATTGTAAGCATAATGATCTCTGAATTGCTTTGTCCAATGGACCCACCTAACACAGAGCGTCAAAATTCCAATATTCTACAATACTTGTCTTATCTTTGTATAAAATTATTTACGTTCTAAAGACAGACAGATATATTGAATACATTATAAATGCAATTTTGAGTATATTGTTTCCCAAAATACACACTGAATACTTAGCTTCAAATTGGATTGGTAATGCGATGAGCATAGTATCATTGACTCATCCAATGAACAATAAGTATTTTTCAATGAAAGCCTACTCTCTTGCCAAACATATCACCAAGACTTACATTTGTTGCTGAAAAATAAATCGGGCAAGACTGAGGAGTATAAATAGTTTTTGGGGTGAGATCTCTGTTACCAACTTTTTTGTTAGTGGCCACACAACCTTCACTGCACCCATAAGTAACCACTTTCATCTGCATATAATTTCGAAAAATCTTCATTTACAAATTTTCCATGTTGCTTCTCTTCCACACAGTTGATATCAGAGAACACTTCACACAGCAGATCATATACTAGTCGCTTGTGCAAGTCTTCTTTAGGAAACGAAAAAAAGCCATTATATGATTATATTTTTCAAATCCATCCTCATTGCTTTTAGAATCTGTAGAAGCATGCCTGCGGTGATTGGAGTTGTTGCAAATGTTGAAAAATACTTCTTAGTGACTTTATCAAGGTGCTTCTTTGTTTTTACCATATATTTCAGTGACAGGTTTTGTCTTAGACTAAAGCGTATTTTAATTTAAACATTTCCCTGACACCGAACAGGTCTTATTTAGATGATAGTTGTCAGACTGACATCAACACCGCGAGTATGTTTTATACAGAATGCAGAAAAGCTGAAAAAACCCACACACAATAAACTAAAATTCTGCAAAAACCCTGTTCATGTTATGCAATGAAGTAATTCTGGTATTCGGGGTGCTGGTTCTTAATTCAGGGTCTAAGACAAATGCCACAACAAGTGATAGTTGATAGCAGAGTAGCACTAAATTACTATAGTTAACAATTAAGTACGTTGTGGTCAAGAATCTGCCCATCATAATTATGTATGACTATTTTTGGAGCATACATGAAAAGGTTTGTTTGGCAATCAAGCTAATTTTTTTTCCTATTAAATAAGAAGTGAACCATTAACAAGAACATAGATAGAACATCATGCGGAGAATATTCTAGTTGCTTGAATTCGCAATATACAACTTCAGGCTGCTGGCGCAAATAAAGGTTCTTGCGTACGGGTTTTTCTGTATCACGTAAGACGTTGCATTTTAGACATTACGAAGCTTGCTCTGAATACCCTCATTGCATTGACTTATATTAATCAATGTCAAACTTCTAATTGATATTAGTTACTTCGTTGGTAAGTGTAATCAAACGCGCAACTAGGACTTTTCGAGGGCAGGGGTCCATTCACGAAAAAGGGCACATCAAAACCTTTTAAAAGAAGATACGGCCTTTGAATATTGTTTTTCAGATTCATAAGCGGAGGAAATACAATGGGAGGTTTTTGATATCGTTGCTCTGAAGACCAATGACTTACTGCTATTTGTTAAGTATTGGAAAACTACTTGTGCGCTGTAGCTGGTGGATGAAATATGGACAAAGAGACACTTGAAACATTTATCTGCACGTAGATATTGAGAAATAAAGAAACAGAACAACGAAAGTGAAATTCTATCGATCTATCGACAAAAGTCTACGAGAAGTAGAACGTGTTATACTACTTCATCGACAAGTGAGTCATGGACTTTGTTCGCACGCGTCGTCTTTATTTGCACTTTACTAAATTCTTCGTTTTTCGATGACTTTCCAAATCTATAGACGAAAATCTACAGTCGAACATCTACAGTGTGAACCCAGCATTAGGGAGACGCCCTTTTTGGTATAGAGAGGGAGCTCCAAAAAGAGCACATCTGTTCATTTGACGAGAAGGGCAGAGGCTTAGACCCCCAGAACCTGCCTAGTTGCGCGCCTGTATAATGCAAGGGCCAGCGTTTTAAGGGTTCCTGAAAGTAAACAACCTCCATTTTTACTCTTTTTATCTCGCTGAAAAATCGTGTAAGGGACCGATGATAAAAAAGCTTTTAATATCTGATAAATTCAATTTTCTTCTTTGTACCCTAAAACACAAGCCAAATACCTATCTTCAAACTACATATGAAATCCCATAAGTACATTACTATTGATTCATGCAAGAAACAAAGAATAGCTTTTTAAAGAAGGCTGTTGGGTGTTAACTATAGAATTCATTTCCCCCATCGAAGAACTAAATCGATGAAGCTCGAAAGTGAAGGAAGAATGTCAGGATAAGAAAAGCAAACCTCTCTGTTTCAAAATGCGTTAATTCTTCTCTTGTTCTTTCCTCACTCTGACTACATGCTGCTACACTTACATGACCTTATGTAAGTCCCTCAGCGGCCTATCTTTTCCTTGCAAGCAAATAAGACAAGCAAAGACACATCTTAGAAGATCTATCTTTCAAAAGAGGATAGTAGCCATGTGTACACTGTTTTAAGTTGAAACGTGTATTCCATAAAGATAAATCACATTGTAAACAACTAGTTTTCAAATATATTCAATCAACTAGCAGCATTTTGGCCACTTTAGAATTTGCATCGATTATCTTTGTAGGGAAGAACTTTGCAGACAGCATACCAGTACAACAGCGGTCCCTTTTGATTCGCAAAAACTCACACATCCAGACGAATTTCAATCCAGTTTGACAATAGAAGACAAAAAAGAAAAATGGCAACTGATTCTGATTCAGTAGATTTCAATTAATACAAACAAAAATATCTCATAGTGTACGAATTTATACAATGATCTGATTCATTCGCGTGAATTTCACTTTGAAAGCTCTACATTTGAGAGTCTGTGAGATGACCCTCTTTAAAATATTCAACAGTACTATAATGGCAATACTCAACAATGTCTTCAAACCCACTCATCTGAAAAGACTTCATTTAACTCTAGTAAGCCTAAGAAGACATTCCTAAACCATCCAATACCATCGCTAGCCTCGCTCGCAAGTGTCGAAGGTAAAGAAAATATGGGGTTTTACATACAAAAGAGTTACCATGATTTAAGATCTCGAGTTTAATAGGAAAAATAGGAGTTCATCCAGGGTTGCTGCCTATTTCCATGGACTATCTTATCATCAGTTGTATGTAAGTGTTTGGACTGTACTTGATGCGGGACAATATGATGCCCTCTAGGCCACACCTAAGAGAATGTAGGAATGATAAGGTATCTTTAGTGTGATGCGTTTGAATGCCCCTTTTTCTTATAGAAAAGTTTTCAAATACCACTAAATACCTCACCATCACCTAGTGAAAACACCTCAACAGGACTTGCAGATACCAATAGAGAATCAGGCTGGAAAGAATAAGGAGTATGAATGGTTTTTGCGATGAACTCTTTGTCGTCTAAGTCTTCGTCGGTGAGTACTTTTACCTTCTCCATACCCATAAAGATTTCATGAGGAGATGGCCAGCAGCTTTCATCTACAAAGAGCTTAGGAAACTCTTCATTTGGGTATTTTCCATGCTGCCTTTCTTCCAAGCTGTTGATATCAGTGAACTTTTCACACAGCACATCGCACATTAGTGGTTTGTGTAAATCTTCGTTAAGAAATGAAGTAGGGAATCCATCATCTGAATACCTATCTTCAAATCCATCCTCAAAGTCAATAGAATCTATAGAATCAGAACCTGTAGTGGTCTCAGTGTCAGTTGTTGAATCTGTGGAAGAACGCCTCTTCGCGAGCTTATCGAGGTGTCTCTTTGTCTTGCGAGAAACAATAAAGCGATAAGTGTATCTTAGACCACAGACCTACGATTGAAAGGGTAAATTGTTCTAGTCATCAATATCAAATTAGTATGAACTGAGGCTACACTACGTTCCATAAGAAACTCTATCAACGAAGTATGGAAAGCAATGAATGAAATAATATTACCATCATTAAGAGAATCATATGATACACTATATTGATTATTTTTTATTTAACCAGAGGCTTCGAAACTGGGGGTACTGTCCCCCAATATTTCTGTATAAAATAGTACTTGTCACTTTTTGCATCATTTTTCCAGTAGAAGGTGCCATGATAGGCTGTTTGCCAGTTCCTCATATTGCTAAAGCTTTGAAAATGATACTGGAGCTAGCACAGATGAACAGAATTCTGAGATTATCTCCAACCTTAGTGATCAGTAGTCTTCAAAATTTAGAACTTAAATATTTGAATTTTTGACCTAATTTTTTTACTACACCAGAGCCAAACATTCGTAATTTCAATGCAGAGAAAGACAATCACTTCCAGAAAGTTCGTTCTCCTAACATTTTATTGAAAACCAAAAGAAAAGGTTTTCCAACAACGCCTGGTAAAAAATTGCACTCTTCAAGAAAGATTTTGTTGAGAAGCAAAAATCTCCACTTCACTGATGCTGTAGGTTTCCTAAATATTCTTGAGTAACACAGGAGCATATGGAAAGTTCATATCAGCCTGAGAAACAAAGCTTGCTGAGCAAAATGTAGGCTTTCCTGGTTCAACACTGAAAAGTAAGTACACATATATGTACATTGCATTCCACTTTTGACTTTATTGACCGTATCTACTATTTTTTGCTTTAATCCAGAAATTTAAGATTTTTGACTTTCTTTTGACCAAATTTGACCTTTAGACTTTTCGACCGCCCTAGTGATCAGACCAGTTCACTATGAAAGTCTTTTTTGGCGTCCCTGTTAACAATAAATATTTCCAAGCTTGATGTGATCTTGTAAAAGAATCTGGAGACTTGGTGCATGTGTGTGGAAATTAGCCCATCTTCCTACATGATCATTATCGATGACTTTGAAAATTATTATCTTCTTGAATCAATCTCGCAGTGAGTCAGTTATTGCTTTGGATTTGTTGAAATCGAAACTAGACCGCATTGGACACGGATTGATTGAATAAAAGTGCGCCGACCCAATTGCCAGTTCTAGCAAACAAAGGCTTGAATTGAAATCCATCAATTATAAAGATAAATTGGAAGCCACTAGAAATTTAAATAAGCCCTCGACAAGTGAATAGCCCCCCCCCAGAAGTATAAAAACTTTGTTTTCATTCACTATTAGATTCCATTATACACTATCCAGCCTAAATGGTACTAGAAATATTCAAACCTTTTCTATAATGCTTTTCCCATAATAATATCTCATTGCTCTACCAAGCTTTTCGTATGTCATATCCGATTTATCTTTTATTGATCCCCACAACCGGGCCACATCAATTGGGCTTTTGATTTTGAACTTCAGGTCCTCAGTGTCAATCCACTGCACCAGATCTGATTGCTGATCCAAATATAGTAGATGTAGTAGAAAGCGCCATAATGGAATTCTCTGTCGATGTTCTGAAATAAAATTGTTTGAAAGATTGTCTAAAAGTAGCTTTTGAATCAATGATGCGTTCAACCACACCCTAAGCAAGGATGGGGTAGCATACTTTCATTAAGGAACGGGTGTAATGGAAAGTAAGTCTTTGGGAGGTGAAA
>WIPJ01017754.1:263314-278700 GCA_018155075.1 Cassiopea andromeda | reverse complement strand
ATGATATATATATATATATGTATGTATATATATAGTTACACTGAATCACTGAATTCAATAGTCTTTTTGAGACAACAATATACAACGGATAGGCTTTCAAAGCATCCATTACATTAGATGCTTTGAAAAGCCTATTTGTCGTATATCGCTGTCTCAAAAAGACTTTATTGAATAGTGTGTTTTGCAATTGTGCTCTAGGTATGACACGATATACACTGTACAAAGATTGCATTGGAAATGAGGGAGGCTGAAAACTATCATAGCATGCACGATAGAATTAGACTCTTTTTCTAAGCAGGCTTAAGGTTTTCAACATCTACCATTGATATAGCGGTGAATCCACAACCCCATGAAAATAGGTTTTATATCAAAGTTATAAAGCAATTGTGGAATTTTTTATCATATAGAATCATATTTTGGATGAACTTCCATAAAATACTCTACGGCGCTACTCTACTGTCAGCATGAGCATCCACACGCATCATTTAGAATGACGAACAATCTGGCTTAGCTGTGGCACGCTCTAACAACTCAGTTATCGATTATTCAATATGATTTGCAGCGTTTTTAAAAGATTTTCTGTCGTGTTCTTTATGCCCATAGCAACATCTTTTACAAAGTAACTGATTTCTTTTTATGAAGCATGTAAAGTGGCACTTGCGCCACGCACGACTGAAAATGAACCTGATATACCAAATGAATTACTTTTAAAAAATCTTAAAATTCAGGCAGGGTTGATTAAAGCGCAGCTAAAATGTCGCAACAGTGTTGAAACGTTTGTAAAGAAGCATACATAGCAGGGCCTAAATCAAAACAACATTGCGTTTAATGAAGCATTCCCCTTCCAAGACGACTTCCACTACATAAAGGAAACTTCCACTATTTTTTTTATATAAAGGAAACATGTCTGCAAGAAACACGAGGCTGCAATTAGGTAAAACTTAAGAAACATTAAAGTAACATAGGCTGGCTGAGTTTGACATAATAACTTACAAAATCTGCGTTTACTAATAAAATTTTGATCAAACTAGCTGGAAAATAGAAAGGGCATCCTTTACATGCTTCACAAAACCTGAGCATCCTTTTCATGCATCACAATTGCCTAATCTGGGCTGTGATTGTCGTTTGAAGTTTAAAAGTTAAAAAAAATTAAGGCTGGATTTGACGAAATATTAAGAAACATTCAGGCTGAAGTAAGAGTGTTTGTCTCTTATAAAATAACTTGTACATATCTTTCTTATAAGAAACTCTTCTATAGAAACTATTCCTCGACTACCCAAAAAGTTCAAAAGTTAAGTACTGACTGTTTCAAACCTACGAAAGTTTGTAAGTGTATATGCAGTGAAAGTTCGAATTATTTGTGTATATCAAGCTATGTATGTTAAGTTCTTAACTTCTGTTCAATGAATGTAGTTAAGAAAGTTTTGATTGGGATCGTGAAAAGCTAAGAAGTTTTTATTACTGGGGCCAAGTAATCATTCAATGGCATCTACATTTTAAATTTTTTGTTATCTTGCAGTTAATACAGTAAAAAATCTTGTCATATTTTCAGTAGCTTCGGACTCACAAAGAACTGTTTTAACATATAAGGGCTACTTACGTCTTTTCTTGGAGATAATAGCTTCTCTCTTAAAATTGACATAAGCATCATAGCTGCAACAAAATATGAAGAATTGTTACCATAATACAAACATTGCGAAAGATAAGATGAAATGCTTACAGAAAAAACTAATACCTAGGTAGGAATGCTGGAATTATACTAATTCGCCACTTTCATTTTCTGTCTTATTTCATTCCATTCAGTTTCATTTAATACATAAGAATGCACTCCTTGAAGAATAATGGACTTACATGGTAGCTGTATTGCAAAAAATTATAACTAATAAGTTGAATTCGTAAAATATATTACTATAAAAATGCATATAATTTTGAAATCAGAACTTTAACAGAAAATAGAGTACTCAGCAAGTAGAGTTTACTAGTTTTCCTAACTGCTGAGTTCAAGGCCTAGACAAGGGTAGCTCTGGGAAGTTTCCCAAGGGGTGTTGACTTGTTCAAAAAAGGCTAAGACATGACAAGCACGGCACTAGAAATGCTATTATAGCTCTGAGAAACCGTCTTCACAATCGTCCAAAGGCGGCTAGCATGCTCCAAAAGAGAAAATATAGGTCTCCTCTCCTGTCACCACAACTGGGCCTACATTGCATAGCAAATCATTCAAGACATAACTTGTGCCAGGACTCTTTTAACAATGCATCCAAGGCTGGACTAGAGAGCAGCCCAGTCCATTGAAAGGCCATAGTTACCTTCAAAAGGACTTTATACTTTAATTAAGACCTGTATTCACGAGGAGTGGGCTCGTGTAGTCATTGCTCCTTATCGTCCACTTTGTGATATAGAGGGAGTGCTTGAGTTATACACATACTCAATAAAGTGTTTTAGACTTTGTTCATTAATTATGACTTTAGATATTTCTTTATTTTAGTATTGTAGACAAGTAGATAGACGGAGGCCTCTTGAAAAATAGCCATTGCAGCACGAGCTACCCTCCTTAAAATTTGTAATAATAATAATAAAGTCAATTACATCCCGGAACAGCGGGTTATCCCGCATGTTCCTGTATAGATGTAGAAAAGTAATTTGTCATAAAGGATTAAGTTTATTTATAGCGCTTTATAGACAGGAACAAAAATATTTCAAGGAAGAAACTTTCGCGAGTAGCATATTTTCTGTAATTCGCGATAAAAACTTTAACAAGTTGCGAGTTTGGAATGTTCAAAGGTAGAACCTTTCGCGAAAAAGTCAAAAATCGCGAAAATCGCTAAAGTTCTGTCCTTAAAGTAAAATTGTTCTCATAGATACTATTTGTAAGTATGTGTACTGCGGTTGATTTTACTTGCTTTCAAATTTGGAGCGTTTTCAATAGCAGATAATTGATGCAGCCAGAAGCTAAACGAGAAGACAATGGAAATCTGTTGCCCTGCCTACATAGAATAAAGTGCATCTCGCAGTTCTTCATACTTATGCAAGTGCCTTCAAAATTTACATACTTAACTACTTAACATATCAAAGACACAGTGGCGTTGCCTGACTTCTTTTTCTGGGGGAGGAATATATATATATATATATATATATATATATATATACCAAAAGTTCTTCAGTATTATGGGGTGCATTGATACTAGAAAAAGAATTTTCAACACTCTTTTGGCTATATTATTGCAGAAAAAGCAGTCATTTAACAACGAAAGTCAGTGAATTCAAATTTACCGATAAGATCACTATTGACGTCAAAGTCGACGCCCCTGTTGTCGCAGCATTCTCATTGTTTTAGTGTGTAGAATCACACTTTGAAGTCAATAACGACTTACAAAGTAGAGGGACCTGGTTACTATGATCGGGGATAAGCTCAGCTCAGTGTCTCTCGGCCACCCTCGGTTTTGACACCCCTGGACTGTCCCCAGGACAAATGAACTTGTGTTAGCTAAGAGTGGTGAAGTCTTTAGTTCCGCTTTTGGTTGTGTGTCGTCATTTTCCGGGCAGATTTGTTTTGACATCCATAGTTTGGCAGAGGCGTAGCTAGCGGGGGTGTGGAGGTGCGAAAAACTTCATATTTTATCAAAAACTTCCGTAACTTTTTGACTGAAATTGGGATTGATTAATGCCTAAGTAAGCTCAATAAAATTGAGCGATTATGCATTGCCCCAACTTGCATGGATAATACAAGGAGATAGCAACACACCTACCTCAAACAGAGTGAAAAAAGAGCCGTGAGGAGGAAGGAAGTTAAGAAAAGAAAGAAGGAAATGAGGAATACACGTTGTTATTTATAAGACACATGTCTATTAGAAATATGATGCTGAAATTAGGGGAAAATTAAGAAACATGGGCAGGCTGAATTTCAAACAATAGCTTGCAAAAGCTGCTTTTACCGGTAAATTTTTGATCAAACTAGCAGGAAAATAGAATTAACATCCATTACATGCCTCAAAAAACCTGAGCACCCTTTTCTTGCACCACACTTGCCTTGTCTGGGTTGTTATTATCATTGTGAGTCTTAAAACGTAAGAAACATTTAAGACACATTTAAGGCTTGATTCAATGAAATATTAGCAAATATTCTTGCTGAAGTTAGAGGGTTGTTTCTTATAAAAAAAACGTGTAGATAGATGGAGATAAATCAATATAAAGATTGGAAAAAAGGTGTGGGGGATAGGGACAAATACAAAACAAATTAGAGGCAACTTGTCTTTACGTTTTCAAGGTAGCATCTCCATGAGTGCAGAACACAAGCCATGCATCTATCCTTCCGGTATCCAATGATTCATAGGAAGTCTGTGATTGGACAATACAATTAAGAGCTTTTCGGCATTAGCTAGGGTTAAACAAGTCTAGACCCCATCAAAACAATAGGTAGGGTACTCCTATAATGAGAGCTCTTGCCCTTCTGCTTGAAACTAAAAGTGAGTTGTAGCATCGAATCATAGATTTAGGAACCGAAGGTCACATGTAGCACATGTCTCCACTACGCTTTTCACAAAATTGTGTACAAAATGCTCGTTTCAACTTATATAGTTGCTCTTTTTGTTTGTGAGGGTGCCCCTGAATTTATGTGTGCCCCCCCCCACTTTTTGAATATTTCCTACGTCCTTGGATTGGAATACTACGTATGTTAACAACCAGGAATATCCCGATTTAACAACTTAACTATCAATGTTTAAGCAGAGCGGTCAGTACTTACTTTAGTGTGGATGTTTCGAAGATTGGCTTGTGAAAACACGTTTTCTTATAATAAAAGCTTTGAACAGCACCTAACGCTAAATGTATCTTGATTTAGCATGAAAACGTTGGTACTAAATGTTTTTTCAACTGGTATCGTATTCTTGGGATAGAAACTCGCCTTATTGTTTAGAAGTCGAGCATTTCTGGATGGATATACACACTGAACGTCACAAAGAATGCACCCTCTCTGTAGTGCAATTAGAGATTTCACAGTTTATTAATTTTTCAGAGTATGGCGGTTGAGTTTCTAAATTTCTTGACCAGGCTAGAACCTGTGTCTTGTAAACCAGGTTTGTATAAAGAATGTGTATGGAGGATAATTGACATATGAAGGAAATTTGCAACAATAGCAGCTAGAACGGTAGCATTAAAATGTTAGAATTATAATGAAAAAGGAGAAATTCATCCAATTTATATCTAACAAGTGATTGCTACATCTTTTTAGAGACAGCATTTACTGATGAAGAAGGGAAGAGGGGGGAAGAAGAAGGCTAGAGGGAAAGAGCGGGGAGTGTGCTTTGGTACTCCACCTGCAAAGTGTGTGCATTCAACTCCTTTGTTTCATTTTCTGCATCTTTTACTCGTCACGAGATTATCAAGGATCGATTTGCTGAGTCATCAAACTTGTGCTCATAGAAGTGCTGCCCAAACCGCTGGTATTAACCTTCTCGCAAGCTGTTGCAGGTTCTCTAATCCACTTCACAGGTAGGGTCTTTTGTGTTCTTTTCCTTCTGTCTCCTTCCCTCCTCAAAATCATATTCTTTACATATACACGAGGAGAGCTATGGGTTAGCAAAGATCTTTTATCGTTTTGTCAATTTGGATAATGTGTTCACAGAGTCTCCCTCGCAATCACCAACCGATTCTTGATCACTGCTCTCCTTTCAACTTTGCTATGCTTGAAATAGCTGTTTCTACCTTACAAAATTAGGGGTAGGGAGAGAGAGCTATTTTTACACAAACATCAATTAGGCATTGAAGAGTTTCTGTTCTCAAGGGGCTTTAAGGATTAAAGCTGTAGAAAAGGATCAGCTATAGTGCAAAGACGTCTGGGAGGCGCGATAGTCAATGAAAAGATCCTTAACTTAATATACATTCAAAACCTGCAATTACCTAAGGTGTAATAGGCCTTAGTTTCCTGCCCTTTTAAGGAGAGAGTAAATTGTTGTTTTCCTTTCACTTATGATTTCACGTAATTAAAATTACTCCAATTGTGGTTGTGCACTCATGGCTTGATTAGGCTAGCATGCTTTTATCATACCATTGTGAAATGCATGTTTATGAGGTATATATGCCAATATTTTACTGCATTGTACCGCATGGCATTCCATTAGAATGTATACTTCAAAAAATAGAATACTACTGGAGTAGAATATTACGGAGGAGAGTACAAAGCAGGAGCAGACTGGCTAAATTCATCGGCCCCAGCATAGTTTGATTAACCCGGCCCATGAACTCTAGAAAGCGTAAATCAGTGGGCAGAGATATTGAGAAAGGCCACAAATTTCTTATGGATCCACAGCTTTAATATTAGTTCTTTCATATATACATTCTGAAGTTCTCCATTTGATCGAATGGCCTGACCGGTCATTCCGCCCCAGGTATAAAGAGTAGACTATTGCGAAAGAGTAGAATATTATTAGGTCCATGACGTAGAACATCATAAAACATTTAATTTTCTGGAGTCAAACAAAACTGCAGTCACGTACAAGCAAAAGAAAAGATGATATCATAGACAAGGAGTTACTTGAATAGGGTGTGGTCAGAGAGGTGACCTATGATAGAGCCTTAGAGTGGTAATGGGTCACTAAAGGAAACCATAAGCTATTGAACATTGCATTAAAGTAAGGAACACTCTTATCCCAAGTTTTTTGCTGTAAAAGAGCTGTAGAAGAGGTAGCTACTTAACAACCATTGCGTAAATATAGAAGCGATTGATATTTACAACACGTGAATAACTCTACCACACCTAGTGAGTCTATCAGAAATAAAGTTGCAAAGAAATAGGCTTGACTCTAAAGGCACTGAAATTGTGGAGTTCAAGAAAGGGAGGTTTTGAATGATGGGTGGGGAGTAGAATAATCGAAACTTGTTAATCTTGCTACTGTGTACTGTCAACCTCTACTATTATAGTCATAATCAAGCATAAACAGACGTCATAACGAGCCAAATTGATCAAAAAGGGAGGAAAAGTGCTAAATAATTTTTTCTCTTTATAAACAATACACAGTACGTGAATTTAATTGAAACCGATCCACCCTAGTGCATGTTTTGCGTACGTGCGTTGCGATTCACAAAGCACTTAGGGGAAGGGCACTTATTCATTCTTGAGTAAAACAATGCATTCAGAAGACTCCATTGCTGCACTCTGTCTATTCACAAAGACATCGTTTCAACAATAGTAGTGAATCTAGCTACTGCTCGCAAGGGTATTAGTCTATTATTGCAAAATGCCTGAAATCAAACTGGTTTATATTGCATTTAGAGTATTGAAAAATACATAGGCGATTTTTGGTAATTGACTGGGAATTGATTGAAGGAATGGTTAAACAGGACTGAGTCAAAATTGAAAGATAGTTGGAATAACACCCATCTGGATCCTCAGTTAATCTGCTTGCATGATTTGTATATCTTTTTTACTCCAACTCAAACTTTGTATTGTCAAAAGTGCTGTTAGGGCAAAATTGGCCTCACGTTTCCTCTATTTTCAAGAGAAAATTTCAAGCAATTCGACTGACATTACATATAAAGATATCTGTGGTGACAATACAACAGGATTTAACGAGGTCTACTTTGACCACTTGAATTCCACCATTGTTATTGATAGTTGCACATCAAAATTCCCGGGGTGAAACGTCGCAATGAACAATACAAAACTGCATTGACTGCCAAGGATTTGGATAGCCTGCTCCAGAGGCGTGTCGAAGGACTTTATAATCAGGGCCACCGAAAGATTCCTAGGGGGCCTGGGGTAAAAAAAAGCACGAGGACCCTACAAGCAAATTAATCAGAATCATTTGAGGGTCTGCACATTAATTTTGGAAAACTGCTACTGTTCTTACTTTATGAGGCCCCTCGACCTTGCAATGCTTGGAGTTATGAGGTCTTTTGATTCTGAAGCGATGTAACAATTTTTCCCTCTGCTCCCCTCAGTGGTTCTGTACATAGTAGGCGTGGATATGAAAAGGTTACATTTGCGGACCAACTCGTGCTTGGGTAATCTCTGTAGAAAGGCGTCAAACCTAAAGTTATTGGGGATTGAGCGCCCCTCTCAGCCCCTCAAATTTCCGCCACTGGGTATAACTGTCGATGAACATAGTGGTTCTACTCAAGGGCGTGGGAGGACATCAATTTTAGGAGGGCTGTAAAGTTTCTGCCCGAAATATCAAATAGAGCTGGAGAGCAGTCAGAAAGTTACCCTAATTTCCTATTGTTCATGAAAATTTGCCTGAGTGAAATAGATTTCTGCCCAGCTTGGGGGGCTGCAACCCCCTTTGACCCCCGCCTTCTACACTTGTGGTTCTACTGGTGAAAAGCCAAATTAGTCGATCGCAATGCGATTTTACAGGCAGAAGATGGTATCATGCTTCCGCACCCCCGTCACACCCATTACTTCGGCGGGCATTATTCTGAATGGTTTGAGATTTAATATTAAACAGTGATACGGATTTTAACAAAAGAACCATACACTTTTCGGTTTTAAACTTCTAGTAATTCCTATTCATTGTGTGGTGTGTTTCATTTACATCCAAAACCAAATTATGATGTAGGTTTTTGCAACAGTTACGCGACAGCATCTATAGCGCGAGAAATGCAAAGGTAACCACAAAGTATTTGCCCGCTATCAAAACATGTGTCTGTGCTTGACGGAAAGCTAAAACAGTTGAAGTCTTGAGAAGGCCCGCCTCCAAATTTCATTCCAGTATTACAAATCTCATTTCTCAGAAAAAAACTGCTAACGGTCTAAATGAAATCATTTGGAATCATCTTTGCAATTCGTGCTGCTTCCCATTTTCCTATCACGCTACTCGCCTATGAAGCAATTCTATATATTCCGAAGAAAGCATTACTATCCACGTTTAGCAGTCATTGAATTCTTGTACAAAGACTAAAGTCAGTATGTGATAAATACCTGTGCTATGAGCAGAAAAATATCGTTGAAAAATTTTACCTTGGGCCAAGCATGTCTTCCAAAATCTTTCTTCGCAGTTCAGGAAACGCCTTCATTTCTACTCAGAAAAGTGAAGCTTACACCACAGCTAGACAACACACTGAAATATTGTCGTAGAATACGGTACGCTTATGCTCTGCATCAGTGGATGGCTCGATTGTGAAGCCATGCAAATAATGGCTGAGATATATGCGATCAATCGATAATTACACACATAGTGGAAAATCTTTTGTTCCCTTCACAATTACGAAAGTTTCGACTGAAACCATTCGCCCACGAAACAGCAGTTCCACCTTATTGTCAGTTGCAAGCGAGGACTGAATAACAATGGATGGATGAAATAAGCGAATGTTGACCTATTCTGTTTACTTCCAAGCTTTTCCCAGCCTAGAAACAACGCACAGGCTTATTCCAAACAGAACAAAGGAATATTAAACAGTTTCCCTCTTGAACGTTCTATCTGGGCACGGCAGGGCACTATGGGAGTTCTAAAGGTAGGTGTCCATAGGACTGCATTTTCCCCTTGAGCGAAAAATGCTCTGGAGCCTTTTCCTCAGCAGTGCATTGGGGATATCATGTCATAGGAACATTCAGTTCTATTAGGGTAAATTGGCCTAGAGTTCATAAGCTTTGCAAATTTCCCTATATGCTTTTGATGCTGAACTTTAGGCGTGAAGGATTATAGCTACTGCTACTTCTCATTTAACAGCGTTTTCCCTTGAAGGAACTCGCCATGAGTCTTTTCTACGTAACAAATAATGCTTATTAGCTTCTCACACCAATAAATATGCTGCAGAAAAATAATGTGTTAGATGTGCACAGAGCATGTTCCAACACATTTTTGGGGATAGTAGATTTCAAGATAGGAAGGGACGGATTTAAGAGATAATTATTGGGTGGTGTATGACATATTGAAGGTGCTGGGCCCCCCACACTATCCTATCTTGTCCTATCTTAAAATTATTAACCTATCTTAAAACTTTTTAGCTGTAAAAATCTCAAATCTTGACTAGTGAAATATACTACTATTGCTGCAGAAATGCGTTGAAGTTTACCAGTTGATGCGAAATAGTACGAAGACATAATTGCCAAGAGAATTCTGAGACTCTAGGGTAAAAGAGAAAGATGAGGCCCCCTGCGACCGAAGCAAGCTGAAAATATTCAGATTATAAAAGTTAACTTTGGAAAATTACCGCTAGTTTACTTTATAAGACCCCCCAGACCTTGAAGCATTGGGTGCTATAAGGCTCCATGGAGCTTATGGCCCTGGGGGAATTTGCCCCCCACCCTGGACATAATAAAGTTTCCCGAAAGATAAATCTGTCTATGGAGATAGTATCGTGCGATAGTATTTTTCAAATTTTACCTTCAGATATTCTAGGAGATTGTTACGATGCAAAAAGGCTTTGCATTCCTTTTTGATAAAAACAATTTTATAAGAACAAGAGCCTGAAATTTGGTGGAAGACTACGAATAAATTAAGAACAAGACTGAGCCTGAAGCCTTGTCGTAACATGTATATTTGGAAAACGATGCAGAAGCTTTCCAATAACAAATGGACAAGAATTGTCCTTTCCTTGTTAACCTGTGGAGAATTGACAGCCTTGAGACTTTTTGTTTTCCGCTTTCGCAACTTATTTGCCCCTAGCGAAACTAGTACTGTACTAGCTTTGTCTATTTATAATGGTTTGTAAATTTTTCAATAAAAACCATAATATATTCAAGAGAGACCATCTTGATTGTAACATTTGGCTATCAATCAGTCAAAACATCCAATGTTGTCTTTTATATGGCCTACACTCCACTAATTTAAGATTAAGTTAAGAACAACTATAATTTTCCTTTGCTTTCTAAATTTTCATGGATCTCAACATTGATTAAGAACAAGAAGCTTCCCATAAACGTTCCACCAATAAAACGCCCAAAGAAGCAAAGGAATGATGTACCAAACTTAAATAGCTGCTCTCTAGGGATATCTTGACCACATCTAGCCGCAATATTAGATAATCGGGTTATTTAACATCCTGTGTCTACATTTACCCCGCAGACAAGAGGAATTAGTACCTCTCCTTCTTATGAAGAGCGTCATTTCGTTCACTTTGTCTTGAGCTAAGAGCATAGATGCCGTTGATTTCCATTTTTGTCAATAAAAAACTGTAATTGAGAATCATATCTTCATTTAACTAGAAATGATTCCTAGAGTTTATAAATGGAACTTTGCTGCTTAATTAAGGCTATAACTGGTATTTATAAACTTGATAATTGTCTTCGCACATCCTTATGACCACATTAGTGGAAATTCTACTATCTCCATGGTGACCTGTTTGTACAGTGCACTCTCGATAAATCGATGTTTGCAACACTTCGATACGTCAAGCAACTCCTTCTGTCCGTATGCCATTTTACTTCAATCGTCTTTTCGAATTTTAATTTCTTGAATTTCTTGACATCTCAAATAAACATGTCAGTCTCTTGAGGACTTAATCTTGCAATCTCGAATATTTGTTCCCAGACCTTGAAGCATTGAGTCTTGTAAGGCCCCTTGGCACTTGTGGCCCTGGGGCAATAGCCCCGCCCCCCTCTCGGCAGTCCTGATAAGAAGCAGTAAAATCGAGGTTCAGGCTAGCTATTCTTAAATTTTTCTAAATTTTAAGGCTGAATTATTCTTAAATTGTTCTTAAATAAGTAGCGAGTAGGCCACAGAAATAAAAAGAAAGATGATATAAAAAAACAACATTGGATGTTTTGATTGATTGATTGATTGATTGATTGATTGATTGATTGATTGATTAATTGATTGAGAGCCAAATGCTACAACCAAGATGATTTCTCTTGCGTGTAAATGTTTTTTATTGAAAATATTTATAAAAAATTACAAATAGACAATAGTAGAATAGTATCTAGTTTTGCAAGGGGCGAAAAATTTGCGAAAATCATGGAAAAAGGTCTCAAGGCTGTAAATTCTCCTCAGATTAACAAGGACAGAACATTTCGTGTCTATTTGTTAGTGGAAAGCTTCTGCATCGTTTTCCAAAAATGCATGTTACGACAAGGTTTCAGGCTCAGTTTTGTAGTTAATTTGTTCCTAATCTTTCCTATAAAATCGTTCTTATAGCGTAGTTGATATGGCAATGAAATTAAATCACTTGCTTTGGAAGCGGTGATAAATTAGGATAAATTAGGAGTACCATTATATTCAGGGCCGTAACCACGATTTTCATTTTGGGGGGGCTTAGAAGTCACTATCAGAGGAGGCCTCACCATGGTTGAGGCGGAAGAGCTGAAAAATTTATTTTAACAAGAAATTATTGGGGGGCTCCAGCCCCCCTTGCTCCCCCGTGGTTACGGCACTGATATTACACCTGTACAGTTTTCATCCACTACAATTTTTGTTGTTGATGAAATGGGTTTAAACTGTACAGGATTAGAACTGTTCCATACACCCTTCCAGTTTACATTGCACCATTTTCATAGCAGCAGGATCGTAATTGTACCGGATCCAAGGTACTGCTGTAGTCTGGTGGGCAATCTGTAATATTTTTCTTTATTGATCCAGACTTTACATTCAGAAATTATAAATAGAGATGTTCTGATAGCAAAAATACACGTTTTTTGTAAGAAAAATTTTTATAAGAGAATGAGGCTCATATGGCCAAAATCTTAAGAAATCACAAGATTCAATTTCCAAAAGTAAGTGTTTTTGTTAGCCAAAAGTCGATATTACATCATTATTACGTTCAAAATGTTAAGGATGGAATTTAAATTCCAGTATACACTATAAGCAAAGAAAGTGTAATCCATTTTAGCCAGTTTATTTCGGTAATAATTAAGAACATTTTAAGAAAATCTCAGGCCCAATTTCGGGAAAAGTTGATACAAACTGGGGCTCGGGCAAAATAATTGTTTTCTTATAAAAAAGAAAACGTGTAACTTTTCAAAGCATTTACTGCAGGATATCTGTTCATGCTAGCTTTTCCCTCGAATGCCCGAACTCTCGATGACTCGAAAATTTTGGCTTGTCCCCTGAATGCTTTATCTATCGAGAATACACATGTTTCTCTTCTTGAGCCACGCCTGAAGCTGTTTGAATCTTTTTAGAGCGTGGCCACGAACTTTGGCAAGTCTATGACTTGTAGAAACTACTGGGAGTTTGGCATTTTACTCGTGAGAACTTGAAAAAAGGAAATATCTTGAGGTTTCTTCCAAACTAGTTGGTTGTTTGAGAATATGCATACCTGTATGAAAACAACACTTCAGCTTCAGTATCACGGTTCACGGAAATCCGGAGGTCTTGATGTTTACCATGCAATAGGGAGGAGCACCTACAAGGAAGTAAAGGCTTTAAAGAACACTAACTTTCTCAAAAGTTAAGCTTGTTTCTCCTGAAAGGAGATTTTGTAGAGTTCAGCTTATTCCTCTAAATTTTGTGATTTGGCTCCAGGAGCCTGCAGAGTCGATTATGTTCTCAGTAATTGCAAACATCAATTTTGGCCTGATATAAGTGCAATATCTCAAATATATAGCTGAGTACACTCTTGTCTTTTGATCCAATCCAATAAGCCTAAAGCTTGCCATCACATTAACAGACTAGGAAAAAGAACATTTTGCCAATTGCTAAGCCTGGCTCTCTTTTTAACCATCAATGGAGTAAGCAAGCACCCAGCTAAGTTCATTTCAATTGGCGTCTCCACAATGTTGCCAGATTGCCTGGTGCACTAAGCGACACAGCACAACAGTTTTTTCATCTTGAAATGCACTTGTGATTAGTACTGTCTATCATTCACTGGTGTTCGTAAATTAAAAGCGAGTCTCCCTTTATACCTTCAAGAAAGCTCTCATAAATGCCCACTATGATACGTATAGGCCTACGCTATGATACGTATAGGCTTGCGGGGTGAGTGGCCAAGCGGCCCAGCCAGTTCCATTAGCTTAACTGAAGTTAAGCATGGCTGTGTACGGTCAGAAACTGGATGGGTGACCTCCAGATGACCGACCAAAACAGCTCATTCCACCGTCCTTCGGAAGGGACGTTAAACTAGGGGTCCCATGCCTGGATGCGGCATGCATAGTAGGCCTAAATTAGCTGAATAAGCTAGGTATAACAGCCCACTAAAAATAAAGTAAACAACAACAACAACAACGTACTCAAAATGGATACAGGGAACCAGGGGAGAATTGTTTCATAGGAAACCAGTCTATAAGCAACCTAGTAAGATACTTTCTACAATATCCCAAACGTTTAGAGCTACAAGGAAAAAGTTCAGAAACTTTAAACAAATAATATATTGACACTTTTAGCTGGTTCAACATAAAGCTGAACCAAAGCACTGCGAACTTGGCATTGCTTTAGATTTCTACTAACACCGACGCATGTTGTTTGATGTAGTACTAATATACTCGATTTTACCTCCGTTTCCCCCAATTCCTTGGGGCTTGGAGGGTGCCTCTGAGAGGACTTTAGTTCTGGCGTGAGTATTTGGGAGTGGATGCCCTTCCTGACGTCACCAATGTCATGCGGTGGGCCTCTGACCAAGGACCGTGTTGGTCTTAGTAGAGTGCACTACCGCTAGGCCACGGCTGCTCTCCGTTTGTTGTAGTACTAATAGTTAGCTATTTTCACGTTTTGTTTATATTTTTAATGCAATTTAGTTCGTAAAATAATGAAGCGTTTAAGAAACTTTTAGAACTAAAATGTGGCCAAAGTTAAGAAGCTTTTGATGTCAGGCCTTGAGTTTGGCTTCTCATAAAAACAATACAATATAGAGAGGGGAAGGCCCTACTAATACTGTCATACAAAAATGCAAGAAGTATCTCTTGAATACATCTGAGAGGACCATTTGTACCCTAAAAGCTTGGGGTTCATTAGGAATAATCCTAACCACCAAAAATTAGTGAGTTAAAACCAAGAAAAGAACAAACAAAGGGACCTCACAATTGTCATCCCACCACAGTAGCGAGATGGCAACGTATGGGTAAAATTAGAAAGAGAATAATTGGCAGTATAACATAAATATTTCCATTAATTTGGCACAGATAGCAGGACAACAACGACCAGAAAGTCTAACTTAGTGGATAAAATAATCCTCAACAAAATGGATGTTGGCAGTGGGGAAATGTCTGTCTCAGCAGTGGATAAAGTGATGGGCATGGTGGGGAATGCCCCATTAGCTTGCATGGTAAGAGATTCCCAAAGGAGCTTTATTTCTTGGTATTCTTAAGAGTAATAGGCTGAGATGACGTGGAACATATAAAGAACTAGGATTGTGATCAATAGCAAATAGCTTTAAACAAAGGAGTATAAAATTCAAAGAATACTTTTTGTGGTTCTATACTGCTTTTGATGAGCTCTCCCACTCTATATTGAATGACGCGACGGAAGAACTTTTGTGCCTAATAACGAAAATAGCGATTGAGCTGATCTTGTGTTGACAAT
>WIPJ01017754.1:237256-255448 GCA_018155075.1 Cassiopea andromeda | reverse complement strand
GCAAGAGAGGATGCAGCGCTGTGCTACAGCTCCTGAAGAAACAACGTAATCGTTTAGACATCGCCATGAAAAGCAAACTAAAAATTTTAATGACTGATATGAAGCCCCAGATCGATGTGTTCGCAAGTAAAATATATTAATGTACTCGAAATATTGACTCATTTGAAATTCATCTTTGCAAAACATCCTTTGAATTTTGAGTCGCTTTTTCACTGTGCTATTAAGTATTGAAAACCAGGATGTTGGAAGGGGGATGGGGGCGTTAAATTAACGTGAAAACCTCAACAGGGGCGGTGGCTCCAAAAGGTTGAGAACCACTGGCCTACACAGAGTCATTATAATTTTATCAAATCTATCTTATTCCATCAAATCGATCTTATTTTCATCAAATCTATCTACAATTTCAGAACAGCTGTGTCTACTCAGAGTAATGAGGCTAGCAGAATACTTTAGCTTCCATGCTTCTACTCTAACATTTCCCATTCAATTCTTCCAAATGGAATCAGGTCCGTCGCAAGGAGGGCAGAGGGCAAAGTGGCCCCAGGGCCTCAAGTTCCAAGGGGCCTCATAACAAGCAATTATTCTTGGTCTGGGGCCTCATAAAGCAAACCAGCAGTAATTTGCCAAAGTTAATTACTAGACCCTGAAAATTTTCTGCTCGCTTCGCTTGCAGGGACCTTGTCTTTTTCTTATGTCCCGGGGCCTCAGAATTCTTTCGACATCCCTGACTGGAATTTATAATTTACTACAGGGCAGGGATGTGCCGATGGGGGCGTAAGGGGGCCTCGCGTCTCCTAATATTTTCAAATTTGCAAGACAGCTGGTCGGAAAAGTTAACCAGGCAGCAAGAGGGTTGGTCACAATATTTCCTGTGATTTTTTAAGTAACAATATAGTAACAATAGTTGGTGAATTGGTCAGAACGCCCCCCGACAGAAGGTGTCTCGGCACATCACTGCTACAGGGGTGTGCCAAAGTAGGGGGTGTGGGGTGTCACACCCGCTCACTTTTGCTGAAACCGTCAGTAATTCTATAGCATGTCGGTAAATACTTGCTTTGCAATCATCGCTTGTCGATAATTTATTTTCAGTTGTCGGCAATCGATCATCGTTTGCCGGTAATCGAGCATCGCTTTTCGGTAATCTATTATCAGTTGTCGGTAATTCTCGGAAAATTGGCAGTCTGCCGGTAAATGTTGTTGCTACACTCCTAGCCTCCATTCCAAGTTCTTTCAGCACGCCACTGTTTGACTAATGCCAATCAGAAATTCCAAAAAGAAATATGAAAAGTCAATTGTATATAGTGATTGGGTAAATACTGGGGGTCAAATGCTGCCAAAATTCCAACAGTGAATTTTAGCGATAAATTTCTTGCAGATTGACTTAAAATTAAGAAGTTACAGCCTGCTATGAAAGTGCTGACAATGCAAAAATTCTTCAAACATTCTCAAGTGTCAATGGTAGTTGTGGGACTTGTAGCCCCGCAGGTGCCCCTTGGTAGCACCATCTACACTCTATGCTCTATAAAGACTATGGAAGTTCATTTGAGGTATTACTTACCAGCAGTGGTAGTATTTGCATTCATGCAAAAACTCTACAAAGGCTAATGATAGATACTTACAAGTCAAGATATCATCTTAGTCCATCGCTTGTATGGGAATTTCATGAAAAGAAGTGTATAGAGTATAATCTGAGGACAAAACCTGCAGGATCTGCCGCTAACTTGATAATTTGTATACGATACTTTGTATATAGTAATTTGTTTTTTTGTATTGTAAATAGTTGGTTTAAATCAGTATTAAGTTTCTATTGTAAATACCAACTTTAAATATGGATATATGAAATATGAAATATGAAATGAACATCCCTAAGAACCATGTCCATATTTAGATGAGCAACTTGATAATCTGTAAGTAATATTAATGACTATTCATTAGTTAGTTAGTATGGTTGCTATTGTTAGTTTGCTAGCTTGTTGGTTAGCTTTTAGTGATTTAGTTAGTTGTTTAGTTAGTTAGTTAAGGTAATTAGTTCATTAGTTAATTAGTTCGTTGTTTAGTTAGTTAGAATTGATAGATTGTTAGTTAGTTTCTTTGTTGGTTAGTTTTTAGTTAGTTGGTTAGTTAGTTAGTTAAGTTGATTAGTTAATTAGCTGGTTAGTTAGTGAGTTAGCTAGGATTGATAGATTTGTTAGTTAGTTTGCTTGTTGGTTAGTTTTTAGTTAGTGCGCTAATTAGTTAGTTAATTGGTTAATTATTCAATTAGTTAGTAAGTTTGCTTGTTAGTTAGTTAGTTAGTTAGTTAGCTAGTTAGTTAGTTAGTTAGTTTGCTAGTTAGTTTGTTAGTTAATTAGTTAGTTAGTTTGTTTGTTAGTTAGTTAGCTAGTTAGTTAGTTTGTTAGTTAGTTAGCTAGTTAGTTAGTTAGTTTGTTAGTTAGTTAGTTAGTTAGTTAGCTAGTTAGTTAGTTAGTTAGTTAGTTTGTTTGTTAGTTAGTTAGTTAGTTAGTTAGTTAGTTAGGCAAGTTTATTGATTAGCTAAGCATTGAGTTAGTTGGTTAGTTAGTTAAGCAGTTAGTTACATTAATTGATTAGTAAGTTAGTTGGCTAGATTGTTGGTTTTTCAGTTAACTAGTTAAGTTGGTTAGTTGGTTAGTTAGCTAGTTAGTTAGTTAGATAGTTAGTTAGTTAGTTAGTTAGTTAGTTGGTTAGTTAGTGAGTTAAATTAGTTGGATGGCTAGCTAGTTAGTCAATAAGCTAGCCAACCATTTAGTGGTTACTTACGTAGAGGTTATATTGCTGGTTGGTCGTCGGACGTTTTCATACTCTGATGAGTGTGAAAAAAGCTTTTAAGTATGTCAAAAAAGTGTTGCCGCTTTTTCGTGTTGTAGTAAAGTTCTCTAGCACCAACAGACTATTTAAGTGTTTCCATTAAAAATATTTGCCTTCAAACCATCAGCGATGCATTACAGACACCTTCTGGATGCATATGGAGGCATACTTACGATAAAATGGAAACATTCTGATTTTCACGTATTTCCTATATGATGGGCATGTGACTCTTAAGCCTGGTTTTCAAATAGTTGATAGGAGTTGCAGTAGATCGCAAGAAAAAGCTATAATCTTTTTTTTAGCTCTTAGTTGGCACTTAAATTAACAGGATGACAGATGATACTTACCAATACGACAGAAGAGAAGATTTGGACCAGTTTTAATATGATCGCAAGGAGTCATGAGAAAACTGGCGCTATTCTACGATTATTACGACTCTTTGCGATTATATGAAAACCAGGCTTTACAGCATAAATTATGATTTAGGAGCCTGTAACTCTAGCACATAGAAGTATATGAATATGTTGGAATAGAGAAGAACCGTTACTTTTCGGGGCGTCGAAACGACCCTCGAAGTGAAAGAACCTGGTCACCAAGGTTGGCGATAAGCTTAGGTAAAAATAGTGAAAAATGCAGGAAAAAGAGGGAGGAGTGCTCCCTCCGGCCCCCTGGCTTCGACGTCCCTCTTGTTAATTATTGCGCTAAAGTTTGAAGACGTGAATTAGTTTCTGAGCTTTTGTTCTGCAGAACTTTGTAAAATTGAACACGCCCAAACAAGGTTTCTATCGGCACATCACAAATTTTGTCATTTCTGTGGGCAAATTTCTCATCAATTATACTTTACGAAATCAAGAACAACGATAGGTTACTGGTGCATAACAAAAAGCAATGGTCCACAATTTCATTTCATCTAAATTTATTAAAGCATGACAAAGTATGCAGCTAAAAGCTGACTTTTATACTGCCCTGCAAAATAATACAACAATGAATAATCTGATACTACTCATATAAATAAAAGAAATTACATATAACAATAAGGCTGGTTTCTATATAACAGTATGAGGGCCTGCGACTGCCTGCGACTACCTGCGACTGCCTGGGATCACTTGAGTAAAATTTGAACATGTTCAACTGTCCCCCGGTCGTTACGGCAGTCTTACGTTACATTTCCACTTAACCGTAATGCCAGGAGCATGGCAGATGGCAGATGGCAGATGGCAGATGGCAGATGGCAGATGGCAGATGGCAGATGGCAGATGGCAGATGGCAGATGGCAGATGGCAGATGGCAGATGGCAGATGGCAGAAAGCAGTCGGCAGCACCTTTCGGCTACATGGAAACCAGCCTATAAGAACTGCGTAAAATATTACTAGTAGAAGCGAGAATTAAATTACTGACTTTGTATGATTTTTTGCATTGACTGAGTTTGCGCGCTTCTGATCATTTTTATTAACAAAACAAAGAGTCCAGAAAAAGTCACCGCTCCAAGTCTGTGAGCCGGAGGATGGTTTCTTAAATCTATGCCAGTTTTTGAGGAAGGCCTACCAATTTATAAAAAGTTTAGCTTGAGGTTAATTCTGATGCAAGCAAATGAGGTGATTTGGCAATTGGAAAATGGAGTGACAACGTGGGAAACTCCATATCGAGGCTATATACACGTTTTTTATAAAAAAAACCGTGATTTTTTCTGAGCCTCGATTTTCTTAGCTTTTCCCGAAATTGAGCCGGAGATTTTCTTAAAGTTTCCCTAACTTTTACTGAAATAAACTGACTGAAACGGTTTCCAAATTCGTTATTACTATTGTATACTTGAATTTGAACTCCATATTTAACGTTTTGAATGCAGTAAAAACAAAATATCGATCTTTGGCCAATGAAAACGCTAATTTTTGGAAATTGAGCCTCGTGATTTTCTTAAGACATTCTTAAGATTTTGACCATTTGAGCCTCACTTTCTTATAAACCTTTTTCTTATTAAAAAGGTGTAATGAGAAATGGTATCCGTCAAGAATTTTGACGGAGGACGGTTTGTTTTTTCTGGACTCAGAAAACATAGGTCCTGTAGTGTAAGGAGATTCAGAGCCATTAAGACTTTGACAAGATTGAATCCCCATTTTAATTTCTGCCCCTGAAAAGCAAAATTCTTGTCTCTTGGAATCCTCAGGTGGGCCTCTTCAGGATCTCAAGAGCTTGGGGCGCTTGAGATTCTTAAAAATTTCTAGGAATGCCCCATAAGGAAGCAGATTTAAGCAGGGACAGATACAGGGGTACTACAGGGGATTTCTCCCCAAAATGGCAGTATTTCCTATAGCAAACAATAGTGTGTAGAAACTTCTCACATGAAAAAGACAAAAAGACAATAAAGTCCCCCCCTAAAGCCCAGCTGTGACTCTGACCCTGGACTTAAGGTACCAATTTGTGTATTGCAAGATTATTCTTTGGCATTAAGGCAACTTACATGGCATCCACTCTGATTACCACCAAACGATCAGGGGCTCTTTTTCATTTCATCTCATTTTGCCTATTTACTCGTGGTTATCCCTCAAATTATTCATCTCTTTTGCAGGGGCCCATGCTAAAAACTATTCTACAATATATACTAAGCTAATAACTAATATTTACTGTGGAATGTAAAACACGGAACGCTGAAAATAATTGTTTCCTTTTACCGCTTTTACTGTCATCAATAGGCCTATAGCATTTTTCACAAGTCACACAATTGTATATTGAAGCTTTCAAATGTGTTTAAATATTATAAAATGACAATGGAATCATCATGACCCTCTAATGCAATTTATACTTCTTATGTGACTTTTTCTAATAATTAGATTGCCCACCCTGCTAGTATATAACTTAAACGCATAAATAGTTGCGCGCATAAAATGTCGCGAGCATAAAATGTGCGCATTAAACTCCACGAGTATTTTTCGTGAAAATGGTAGCATTTCATGCGCGCGACATTTATTTATTTTGTCATTCACGACTTCTAATGCGCGTATAATAATAATAATACGGCAAGGATTCTGAGGAAGGTGCTAGAGATGTAGGAGATACGTGTCCAGTTAGTCCTAGATCATTTGTTATGACCCGCTTAACTGGTGAATAGACAGCAATAATAACTGCTAGAGCATATGCTGAAACAAGAATAATTATAAAGAATTTGTTTAAAGTTTTTAGATTCTTAGCAAATGTAATAGCACTAAGCTAATTAAAGCCAACAATAGAAAAAATGCAACAACAAAATACTTTAAAAAATCCTTAATTTTATAAAAAATGCTTGCATAATTTACAGCTGCAATCAACAGGTATGGCCTTGATATTCCTTTCGAAAATCTCCATTGTCTGGGACTCTTTGATTTCTATCGGCAGCGTCTGCCATACTTTTTGACCAACAAACTTGATGACAGGGAGGCCTGCACGTATCTAATGCAGGGGCAAGACTTCCTCTGAGGGCACGTCTATGTATATGTATGTTCCTCCAAAGGGGTAGATTTTGGTCTACAAACTCGACAGTGCTTAGTATATTTATCTCATAGCTATACTATAGTAAGTTGGGGTCTGGGGACTTACCCCCAGAAAAATTTTCTGCAACGAAATGTAACGAAGTGGTTGTATATTACCTAGTATATTTAGTGTCGAATTGCGTGTTCCTTTAGCTGTCATGTTTTCTGTGCCCATCTGGCGTTCATGTGGAGTGCTGTTGTATCTGTCATATATATATCACATGTCATGTACTGTGTGATTATTATTAAGTACTCTGTGTTTAATGATCTAAGTTAGTCTTCTTCGGTTTGCAATACAAGATATACCAGCAGAGAGTCGTTTATATTGTCCGTCTACATTTGGCCTAGGCGTAAGGTTAGCCTCCAGGCACAGAAGTGTAACCATCACCCAGGTACCGCAAAAACGTTACAGAAACTGTCTACAATCCCGGAAAATGCCCCTTTGAAAGGTAAGAGAGTTGGAAAGAGTTTAACATGAAGGGCAAACCTTGCTCCTCCTGCCCCCATGGAAGAGGGCAGATGGGGTAGCTGCCACTATTGCTCCCCAGCGCAGGCGCCCCTGCTTGATAGTACCAATGCCATACAGGCTTGCCCTAGCTTTGGTTAAAACAAGGATAGTTCTGCTGCGAAGATTATACGGCACACATCGGTAGCAAATACTTCTGCCATGAAAGATGAATGCAAGTTGTTTATGATTTATAAAATGGCAATAAGGAGTAGCTATAAATTCTTCTGGTGAACAGACACTAAATTACTTACAATAAGTAGTCCCTCAAAGTTTGAGCGACTTCTTACAATGTAACCACATAAGGATGATACAATAGTAATGATCAATTTGTTTACATTAGGCTGAAAAGATTATGAGCTAATTACGAGCTAATTAAGACCTACAACCTGACTTGAGGTAGTCGCTGCCACAAATGCTTGTTGCTACTTTTAGGCATTTCATATGATATACCTCACGTTTTTATTTACTTTTCTTTGTCTAATAAAAGGAAGAGCTTGCACTTTTCGATATTTTGGGCAAGTTCTCAAATTTCAAAACAAAATAAATAGGAAACAAAGACAGTCACGTGCACACCCCTAAAAACTGATTATTTGGCACCTTCAATGCTGATTAACGGTTTTCTTATTGTTCTTCTAAAACAAGACCACTTTAGAAATTAAAATGAGACCGTTTTAAAAATCTTGAAGGCACTCTTATAACAAAGTACTCTACGAAATTTCTTAGCAAACTGACGATATTAAGTTCACTTTAGATAATAGATGTGATCGACTTATACACAAATTTTCGATACTCGTCATTGAATGCACGCGACTTTTTCAACGCAGCTTCTCGCGACATTTTATTCGCACAAGTTTTGTATAATCGCGTCTATGCGATACTTAATGAGTGCGACTAATGTTGACAATCAAATTCGCAACTTTCGCGACATTTATACGCGCGACAATTTATGCCTAAGGTTACTCTATTTATAACAATAGAGCTTATAAGATTATTTAGGCTCAAACTCTCTGAAATTTACGAAAATTCAAAGAATAAGGTAAGGCCTCTGCTTCAAAAAGACTTAAGAATGTTTTTGTATTGGAGCTACATTGCTTACTTTGTTTTATGATAAATTGAAACACAAACAAAGATTTGAATATCTTCCTTCCCAAATATAAAGATTTAGAATATAAGAATATAACGATTTCCATAGATTTTCGGCACTTCCACGACCTTTATTCTAAGCCAATTCGAAGGGCGCTTTCCGCTAAAACTATCTTGATCACTCAATGTTGGTACTTTGGCAGTGGTAGTCCTCCTCCTCAATATTTCTCCCCCGGGCACCACCTATAATTACGGAAAACATTAGTTTTCCGCTCAGAGCAGTAGCGTTTTCCTCTTGAAAGAACCAATTCAAAGGGACGGCCACTGCTTCTGGGAAATCCCAAATACTCTGACAAGGAAAATGAATATTTTCCGCTTAAGAAGAAAAATCAATTACTTGGAAACCTGGCTGTATGTTTATCCCTGTGTAAGTACTCAACTTCTGACTGTTGGCTGCCGGTTTCCTGTGAATGGTTTCTGCTCCTCCCTTTTATCATAATACCCAATTTTTGCTTAACCTCATTATTCTTAAATTTTTGGTGTCCAGCCCTAGATTAGTCTAAAATCAATTTTAAATTCCAGAAAACTTCGCCTGAAACTCAAAGAAGTATATTCAAGTCTTTTTTGTTGTCCCACTTCTTCAAAAAGCAAAACATAAGTGGAACAGATTAATAAATATTTCATCGATTGTGCAAAATTGAAAATAAAGTAGTATTAAGACTCAACCATAAAAAAATTATAAGGTTTAATGAAACTTGATCTTTGAATTATTCTTAACTTACTCTTCAATGCCAGCGATTCTAATTTATTCCTGTTACAAGAGTGCACATGCTTTAAAGTGCCAGAGTATTACACGAATCTGCAAAAACTTTTTAAATGTAATTTTCTAAGTAAAACTGATACTATATTAAAAACTTTACTTGATTTCCACCACATTCTCTCCTTTAAAATTCAATTTGCTGCTACAAACACATTTCACATAACAGCATTGTGCCCTCACATTGTGCCCTACTACTCCTTTGATAGAGCCAAGTTATTATATGGAAGTTGCTTTCTTGTCTAATGCATGGGCATAGCAATTGGGGGTACAGGAAAAAGATGCCCCCTGCTTTATGAGAGGTTTTTGTGTATTACTATTTTGTAGCTCATAGATTGGACTTACAGGTTTTTCTATAAGAAACGTGGAGCTGAAATTAGGCAAATATTAAGAAACAACCATTTAAGAAGCATAAGCAGGCTGAGTTTCAAATGATAGCTTGCAAACACGGTTTTACCAGTACATTTTGATTGGACTATCAAGAAAATAGAATTAACATTCATAGCATGCCTCACGGAACCTGATCATCCTTTCTCTTGCATCGAAATTGCTTTATCTGGGCTCTTATTGTCATTGGAAGTCTTTAGACTTAAGAAACACTGAAGACGCAATTAAGGCTGGATTTGACAAAATATTAAGTCACACTCACGCTGAAGCTAGAGAGTTTGTTTCTTTAAAACAACGTGCATTTGTTTCTTTCCAGGGTATGAAAGCCCATTTCATTAGGCAATGCTAGATAATAGCCCACATATGTGGGCTACTATCTTGCATTGCCTAATGAAATGGGCTTTCACACCCTGGAAATAAATATATTTATTAGCCTAGAAGCTGAGAATTTATTGGCTTTTGTCTATTTTAAATTGTTTGTGATCCCTAAATTATGCTGGAAGAAGGCTTTATTTGTTATATTGGAATCAATACCAAAGAGAGATTTTTATCTCATACATAACTGAAATTCTTACTTAGTATGTCAAATAAACCAGTGTTTTAGATTAAAACCCCACCAATGCAAACAACGCCTTTCTAATTGTTGTGATTATTTGGGGATGGATCTAATCAGCTCTTTTCCAAGCCCCGGATGTTAGAAGATAGTTGGGGTGATGTATGTATGGGTGATCCAGATATTGTGCCACAGAGGATAAATCAAACGCAATAGGTCGCCCTGGGCCGCAAACGTAGGATGCAAAGTATACAGGAATGCCTAAAGCGAAAGGCATCAAACGAATATTGTCTAACAGTAAAAACAAACATTAAACAGAATATTTACGCTTTGATGTTATTACACTTGTAAATAGTGATGTCGCTTTAAATCAAGAGCAAACTCCACTTATAAAGGACTGCTAGATAATCTCTTCAGTTTTGCTTACCTAAGCAGTGATCATTATAAGTTTAGAAATCTAATTCATTCATTCATTCATTTCAAAATTCCAACACTCACAAATTTCTTTTAATTAACAATTACAAACAACATTCAATCTAGGATGAACAGAGACCTCAAAAAGTCCATAAAATTTCTAGTGAGGCCATTCCTCCGTCTACCTCTAGAGAAACACCGTTGGGCTTAAGGAACGCCATTTTCAAAACTACAACTCCTAGGACAGTCCAGTGCTACAACTTAGCTTAGTTAGTCTCAGGTGCCTAATAGAAGGGGTTCTTAATTGCATAGTTAATTAGATGGGCATTTTATTTTGGGAGTGGAAGCTAGACACTTTTGCAATGTAAAGTAGATATGTACTAAATAGGACGACGAATATTAATTAATATAATTTAAATGAAATTCATCAACAAATGTATGTATACGTATATATGCATATGGCCATTCTAAAGAATATAAAAAATTAATAATCGGGGGTGTATATATTCAACAGCCCTACTTCTAAACGCTTCAGAAATCTACGCAGAAATTTACACAGAAAATCAAGAAAAACAATCCTGATGGAAAGAAAATGAATCGTTATCAAGTTGTTCTTTAGTATCGAAATTTTTATACTCCAGAGATCATATAAGAAACTTTTCGGCAAAATTAAAGTATCCTTTGGTGTGAATTTGCTCGAAAAGGATTCCAACGAAAAAGCATAGAAAATAATGAAAAAAAGCTGGCATCAACAAGACATATTGATGAGCTTTTGAGAACGCTATTATCAAGTACAGTTTAAATCCAAACGATAAGAGGGTTATAAAAAATTGTCGTCTCATTTAAGAGTTTGAATTTTGGACTTCCTCAACAGAAGAGATAAAAGTCCACATAGAGAAGTTAGAGCCAAAAACGCATGCATTTTTAAAGGAAAATTTATTGACTGATTACGGTTCAGCAATCAGTTTCCAAGATTTTCGAGAATCCTAGGGTACACGTTGTTTTATAAGAAACATACCCATAAGAAGCATGACGCTGAAAGTAGGCAAAAATTAAAAAACATTTAAGAAACATTGGCAGGCTGAATTTGAAAAACTTGCAAGAACTGCTTTTACTAGTAAATTTTTGATCAAACTAGCAAGAAAATAGAAAAAACATCTATCACATACCTCACAAAACCTGAACATCCTTTTTCTTGCAAACAATTTTTGCAGCATCTTTTACCAGATTTATGGTAACTTTGGCATATGATTTATGGCATATTTGGCGATATAACTGGTGTTTTTATTCGTCAGGCATCCATCTTTCTTATACCATATTTAAAATAGTGGTCCACTATACCTGATGCTTTCCCATTCTTAAACCGATCGATAGCAAAAGCGTATTTTCTATCAACTGTATTCAGAGTCATTTTACTATCAACAGAGACAACATGCTTCAAGCAGCCATCATCTGGCTTTGAAGTTAGTTTTTAGCCAAGTTTGTTCCAACAGAAACGAAATGATGATTTAATGCTTCCAGCATATCCGAATCCTTTGCCAGGACTCTCCGATCTTTGTTGATGTTGGAAAGCACCGTAGATTGTGTATCTTTGTTAGGGATTCTGTCAATTTTTTCCTCATCTTTTTAGGATCTCCTTTACTGTTTTCGACTATAACTTTATACTGATACTGAACAGAATGTCTTTTTAGTTTAGCTACTCTATTTCTATGCTTGGTAAGTGAAAACCACAATTCAGGAATTCGAGTAGCTATCTTTTTGAGCCTATCTCGTGTCTCCATTGCCTTCCTTAAACTAGGAGTAAGCCATGGAGCAAACTCTGTCTTAACTCTTCGTTTTTTGATCGGAGCATGTGCATTAAGGACAGCCTTAAATATTTCCTGAAATGTACTTGCCATACGAGATGGATAATCAGTAAAAGTATCAAGGATGGCTTTCCAATCTATTTGTTTCAGGTCCTCTTGGAATAGAAATTTACCATACTTTCTCATATTCCGGGATTTGATATTCTTTGGCGATATAACTGGTGCTTTTATTCGTCAGGTATCCATCCTTCTTAAACCACATTTAAAATAGTGGTCCATTATGCCTGTTTCTATAACATCAGTTATAAGAATATTTAAGAAATTCCATTACATTACTATGTAGATTAAACAATATTAAATATTATGTATTGTAGTGCTTTGTTTATCAAGTCAAAATTAAAAATATACCTTGCGTTTGAGGTAGAGAAAAGGTCTATTAGCAATTTACCTATTTCTTGATGCCAATAACACTAGTATTGGTAGCTACCTTTATGTATTTTTTTATCAATTGTTTCATTTGGAATTCTGAATATGCCTGTTTAAGTCTCTTTGTGTTGACATTGCCATTATCCTTTATGTCACAATTGGTGTCTCCTATAATAACCATTTTGCTCATGTACTCTATCAAGACTCGTCAAAACCGATCTAAGACTTTCAAAGGTAACCTCGTCCACATTTGTTCATGGTAGCCGGTACCATGAGACAAGAAAAAAGACTTTTGCCTTTTTAGGTTTCACCTCTAAGGAAAGGAGTTCCATGCTATCCATTTGTCGTTCTACCTGGATCACATCAAAGAAATCTTTCACATATATTGCTACTCCACCCCCATTCACATTACCGAATATTTTGTAGCCCTCTATCATGAGCTCATGATCATCAATCTTTGCATTTAATCGTGTCTCATTAGGCCTATAACGTCTATCTCGTTATCATTCAAAATGATTGCAAGTTCGTCTTTGCATTTTCTGAGTGATACAATGTTAAGAGAAGCAATTTTTAAACCATTTCTCTTCCTAGAATAATTATCTCTACTTACGTTTTTGTGCTTACTAGAGCATAGACCCTGTTAACAATATTTAATAAACTGTATCAAGTTCGCTGCAAATTTCCTTACCCTTCCTGTGTTTAAATGCAAACTTCCATTGTTTAAATTGCTATATAGGATGTTTTTATTTGAATAATGTCAAAGCCATGCATTAGTATTTCCTCTGATAATATTTTGTTAACGTGGCAGATCTTGGCGTTTAATTCATGCGAGTCTTTACGTCTACATGTAGCAGAATAAGCAATCTTTGTACGAGGATTACTTTCCTGGATCTTGTCTAGCTTTGCCAATGTTTCCTTGCTCAATTCTTCCGGGCTCGTTTTCGAAATGTTATTTGTCGATGTGTTACAATGATGACGTCACTATTATTTTCCCAGTTTCCTGTATAGCTTCTCTGATTTTCATCCCTAGCTTAAACTCTTTGTTTACAGTACAGTAATTGTTCAATATCTTCTCTGTGTTTAAAAACCTCAATGGCGAGTCACCAACAATGGTAATCTCAATCGCTTTCGTTTCAGTGGCCATTCCGTCTTGTTTTCTGCCCTCATTTTGATTTAAGTTTTCATTAACATTTTTCTTGTTCTTTCTCGCTTTCTTGTGTTGGCGATCTGCAGGTAGTCTATTGCATACTTTTCCAATAGATCCTTCCTTTCCTCTGTTTAAACCACTTTTTGGATGCTCCACGTTCGACTTATCTATGCTTTTATGTGTGCTTGTGTTTCTCAGTAGTGCTGGATCTCTCCAAAAAACCTTCGATTGTCTGAATCACGAAATACTATTGGCAAAAATGAATGCTTACTTTTGTAGCAGAAGTGAAATCATGCTTCTTCATAACTAATTTTCGACCAGAAAGCAACGGGTCAAAATAAATGGCTCCTTTAATACATGAAAATAAGCAAATAGGTGTGCCACAAGGTTCGTTATTAGCTCTACTTCTCTTTAACATGCCATACGAAGTTTTTCTTCTGATGAATGGAACTGAAGTATGTAATTATGCAAATGATATCATTAGATTGTATTTCAATTTTGAAGTGAAAAACGTAATTTTAAGATTAGAAGCAAATGCAAATCATCTGACAACTTGGTTTTTAGAAAACTATGTGGAGCTAAATGAAGAACAATTTCACCCAGTTCTGTGTGGGATTAGCAAAGATAGAGTTAAGCCCCGTTTAACATTTGAATTCATACGGCTAATTAATCTAATATTCTCCTTGCTCACGCGTCTATGTCACATGCATCACTAAATTCCACGGCCTACTCCTAAGCAGAGGCGTAGCGTCAGGGTATTCAAAGTATTCACTGAATACCCTACAATTTCAGAAAAAATGGAATTCCGCACTGTTTGTGGTCATTGTAATGGCATATGTAGGTGCCTTTCAACCTTTTAACCCTTCTAAACTTCAATTTAGTGAACGTTGAAGCTGCGAGGCCTTAAGAGAGAAAGAAGAACTTCATATCATATCAACAATTTATTTATAATAGGCAAAAGAAATTAAGATAGCAAAATGACTGCTAATTAAGACCTACTGGCTTACAAAATTAAAATATATTACAAGTGTAAAATAAAAGTTGATACATATCATGTTAGGTACCCAACCTGTGGTATATATATTTTGCAAAGTCTACAGTTGCAGTTCTCGCCCTTCCAACATTTATTATGGCTTTTGAAATTAGAAAGTGTGCTTGCTTGTTTGATTATGTTTGGTAAAGTCGATCAAAGTCTATTTCCAAGGAAGGATATAGTCTCAATTCCGTATGTTGTTGTATGCACTTTTGGAAGCTGCGAGTCGTTACCGTGCCTTAAATGTAACCAGTATTCTGTTCAGCGAAAATATCCTTCATGAAAGGAGTACGTAAGCCAGATCTTGTTTTATAATTTTCAGTCATAAGCAACTGAAGATTCTTTACGTGGATAGATACCAAAATTCTTTGCTCCAGAAGAGACCCAAAATCTGTTCGATATCTTTTGTACGCAAAACGCAATGCTCTTTCATGGATATGATTTATTCTATGATTTAAAGTTCTGTCATAGAACAGCCAAACAAGGTGACTGTAGCTAAAGTGAGATAAGACAAATGCTTGCATTACCTGCTTCAACTTTTCTGTGTCCATGTAGCAGGATATTCTGGCAAGGGCGTGAAGTTTTTGACTGGCTTCATCTTAAACTTAAATCTGTCACGAATACGCAGTGAATACCCTGGACGGTATTCAGCCAATCAAAATGCTCCTTTTTAATCAATAAATTCCTCATTAATCGGCAAAAACACTGGCATTGGAAGCAGAAAATCCATCAGCTTCCAGCCTTGGTTAGAGACTGAGCAACAGTCAACAGTTGCCTATGATAGTCGCTCGCAGCCGTAGTCTCACTTCCAAGTTGATAAAACCGATCATGTCTGCTGTCGAAAGGATGTAAAAGTATCTATGGAAAATGTAAAAGAGAGTTCCATGGTTATTTATTTTTCAGTAAACAATCAATAATTGCTTGTGTGCCATTTTTCTAGTAAAAGCAATTATGAAGACCATTGAAAGGTAAGTAATTCATTAACCTAAGGCGCCTTAGAGCAGTCTGTTCACCATATGAATCTCTCGCCTTGGTTAGGAAGGGCACTAAAATGTGCATTTTTGCTTAAGTGGTGAATGCTAAAAGATGTCAAACAGCTCCCTCGATGTCTCAAATTCATTGGTCTTTTAAAATTCGAAACATGCGTGTACTGTTCAGTTCATATTTTTGACAAAGTAAATTTCTACTACTTCCGCTGTGATGTGCACTTTCTGTTATCGGATAAAACAAACTTCAATACGGGATGTTTACTAAACAACCTGTTTTGCCATGTGTTTACTAAACAACCTATTATGCTCAGGCTCCAAGAGCCACACCCAGTCACACCAAGCCACACCCAAAAACTTCTAGAAATTATGATAGCATACCCAGTCAAAGAGGTCACGCTACGCCACTGCTCCTAAAGGTAGGTGTTCATAGGACTGCGTTTTCCGCTCGAGAGGAAAATGCCCTCGACCTTTCTTGACCGGCATGCGCAATACTGCAGAACTGCCGCTGACCCAGGTGATTTTTATCCTCTCAAACTCAGGCGATGAAGTTGAACTCATTCTACTTTGCTCGCGAGCTTTTTCCTCATCACTTTGATATTCAATCAGATTGCAGGAAATTGTAAACATTGCGCAACACTAGGAGCTTATCAAATTTCACAATGGCTGAAAACGAAGGTCCGTGCTTGGGTGAAAAAGGGGGTATTTATCAAATAACTTCAACTGTTTTAAGAGTTAGTGCCTCTACAAAATCAAGAATACCTAGAGCATCAAGTGAGATGAATTCTTAACTGATATATACGATGTAGGCCTTTCTCTGTAGGTACTCGGTGGAGCAACGCTTACTCCATTGCGCACGTGTATTGTATAAAAACCTCAAACAAAGGAACACTTACTGTTTGATAACGGAACAGCACCGATTTTCTAAGCAGAAAAGCTGAGTTTTCCTCCTGAAGTAGACAGCGCGACGGGAATGCAGCTCTATTGGGGAATTCCCCAATACGCTGGTGAGGAAAAAACTCAAGAGCATTTTCCTCTCGAGCGGAAAATATAGTCCCATGGACACCTAACTTAAGCCGAATTTCCACTAGGCGGAAAAATGTCGCACTGCGAAAAGTAGAACCAATCTTCACTTTTCGCTGCTGGATTTTTCTGCCTCGACAGTTTCGAGTAACCAATGAATAACAGGAAATTTTTCCCCTTCGACATTTTCCGCCTAGTTGAGGTTTGGCTAGGGGGGTTGCAATAAGCAAAGAGATTGGAAACATTAGAAGAAATTAGTAAACGGGGGGTCCAAATAGTGCAATAGGACTGCTTTTGCCTCAGTATCGTGTAGCCTCATTATCATAAGCGTCAATCACCCTTGTGTATATGTATATATAAACTTATCGTAGTACATGTGGCTTCTATTCTCTTCACTCGTTGAATGTACGAAAGTACATGGTTAATCTAAAAACTTTGCAATAGGCAGGGGGTTGGGTAGAAAAAGTGCTTTGAAATCTAAGAAAAATTCTGCTATGAAACACGCTATGCTCATAAATCAAGCGTCTATGATTGTCAACATTTAAACAGCATAAAAATATTGCTAACAGACAAGATTTGTTCAAAACATCTGTTTGGAACAGATTTTGAAAAGCTTTTGAGCAAAAACTAATATGCGGAGGGTCCTAGTAAGAGTGGGGAGGTTGGAAAAATTTTCAAAAATTACTTTACAGGGGGACGGAACTTTGACACTTAAAAAGTATGTGCAACAAAATCTGATGGATTTTGTCGTATTTTTGGCCTTGCTTCAGATTTGTCGAAGCGAAGGTCCCTGATATTGCTTCAATTCGACAAATCTGAAGCAAAATCAAACATTCGACAAAACCTGACCTTGTAAACTGAGCTGTAGTGTAAGCGTTCGAAGAATTCGGTTTGGGTAATGAAGCTACTGGGTAGCCTCTTAGCCTTATAAAACGTATTCAAAGGATTTGTAAGAAAGCAAATATACTACTTTATGCTTGTACTCGCATTTCAGTTTGTATTGGGCCCTGAGGATTACATGCTTTGATGGTGACCTTCATTTGCCATTGATTTGGATGTTTCATTATAGACAGCCTGAGCTACGAAAGCAATGGAGTAGGGGAAGTAGCTTGAAGAATTGTTTACAAGGATAATGCTTCTGCCTTTTAAATTTCATTGGAAATATTTAGTTTGGTAAACATTAATCCGACAAATCTGTAGCTGTTCATGGCATAAATATGTAGAGTAAAGCCAAATTCATAACAAAGTAACTCAAGAATGCAATAATAGTCTAAACTAAAGAATAAGTACAACAGAAACAGAACAGATTATAACTGGAGCAAATACGAGCAGTAGGCGAATATATGTGTTACAATATTAAGAAGGACAAAATTGCACTATTGCAAGCATCTAGATTCCAGGCTCTCATTCAATCAAAACATCCAATATTGACTTGTATATTGTCTTTCTATGTAATTCTAAATGGCTTACACTATATATTTCTATGTATTTCTAAATGGCCTCTGTGGTGCAGTAGGATAGTCAGTGATTCTCTGACCATTCCACTGCGGTTCGAATCCTCGCCGGGGCATAAAATTTCCAATTGTTGTGGTAGCTCACTCACGAGTAAATATAAACTCTTTGTCATATATATATATATATATATATATATATATATATATATATATATATATATATATAT
>WIPJ01017754.1:211509-224133 GCA_018155075.1 Cassiopea andromeda | reverse complement strand
TTAATATTGATGAAAATATCTTCCGGCCCCCTACTCAGCATTGATGATGAATGGTCCCTGATCTCTAAGGAAGGAGTCATAAAATATGGGACAGACCGGGGCGGAAGGGATTTCAAATTTTTCTATAAAATTTGTAGCCCAACATATACACCAAAAGTATTTTCCTGATCCCAATGTATCTTCAAATAAAGTTTTATGGCCCCTTAAATTTTTCATTAAGACCTTTAAAAAGGGAGCTCGGTACATTGATCAGCATCAGATAATACCTTACGTTCTAAAGGACTCAAGGGCATTCGGCTCTACATTTTAGAGAAGATAATAGATCTACATTTATCTATCACCTCAAAATATCATAAATTGCTCCTACTTTTAGCATTTACTTTAAGCATGTGGAAAAAGTCATTATACGTTCATATATAAATCATTCAAAATCTCAATTTTTTCCATTCTGAACAGAAATTCAAAAAACTATCATATCCACACATACTTGTAGCTCAAGCAGAAAATGGTTTACTATAAATAATACTGCAATGGTAAATGATGACAAATTAACTCTATATCTGCAGTAAGCCTAATCTTGAGTGTATCTTCCACTCTGGTGTAAAAAGTCCTCCTGAAGCTCTTCATAACTAGAAATTTATGGTTTCCTTTCTTTTCACTCCTTTCCTTCACTAGATGTACTTTTGCTGTCCTCCTTCCCAGTAATGTTGAGCTTAGCATCTTCAACACCTTAGCCCATACTTTTACCTCAAAAATTACAATGGCATCAACATTTTTGACAAATTTTGATCTTTTTTCTGCTGTTGAGAAGCAATGTATTGGAAAAGTTCTGCTACTTTTTCTTATTTTTTAGTAGCATGTAAGCATCCATGCTCTCTAAAAACTAGCGCGTGTGTAGTGTTAAATTGCCATTCCTATGGTGAGACATGTAGTTTTGTGAAGGTTCCTTGGAACTATTTATAATACTCATTTCATTCATCTAAAGTACACAGCAATACTCTGATCCAGACTCACAAAACATGTGTTAAATTCCTACCACAATGCCTACAAGCTTTTTTCTGTGAGATTCTCCGACATCTTGATGTAGCCGCCATCTTGAATTTTTGAATGATGGTAAATGCACAGGCCTGCATTTTGGCTGCCCTTGATCAAACAGGAAGATTTCACACGCTTGTGCTGGCAAGACGTGTTTGTAGGCCTGAGGAAAGTGTTTGATTATTTGTACTACTGTGTACGTTTAACTAGTTGTTCTACTGTGAACGTTAATTTTTCTTGTTTACTTTTACATTGCTGTTGTACAAAAAGTTTGTAGTTTTAATTCAGTATTACTACTGCTACGGAACTGTCTGGTACAGTTTGTAAGGTGGCGTTGGTGGTGACAAGGAGAGGTTCGAGGTCACCTTAGTTTTTATACAACACTTTTGAAACTTGATGATTCGCTAGCAATAGGATCACCAAGAAGCTCCCAATATCATATCAGTGATGTGAAAGAAAGTGTCTTCAACATCTAACAGAGACTTGCTCTTCTTTCCAGCATACTTTATTTTTTCCTGGCCCTTGAGTCAAGCTTTCACAGTCCATCAATAAAATATACATTACAGTCCATGGAGAAAATGATGGCTGCAATTTATCAAAAAGAGACTGTATAAAGATGGAATAATATTTTGGCAGCTAGAGATAATTACAGTTGTAACATGGTTGTAACTGTTGTATGGACATCTGCTGGATTATTGATACGATAGGATGCTAAATATGTTGCTCCAGCAGTGAGAATCTTAGAGGAGAATACAGGGTAAGAAGGAAAATATGCTGAGGAAGAGCCTAAAATAAGAAATATTGTTAAATGCACACTTATGTTCAGAAGACAGGTGTGGTCCTTCTTTAGACTTATATGATGGGTAGAGGGGAAACTGCAAGTCAACACTTTGTATGCAAATCAAAACTTTATCCAAAAATGAATTAATCATAGTATTTTCTTTATGTACTAAGCCTAAATATTGTCTTGTGGCTATCAGAGGGAAACTCTTATGAATGTTGGTAGGTGAAGAAAACTATATCTCTGTAGTAAAGATTTGCCATGAAGAAAAAAGAGGGTCTGGGGATTTGGCCTTTAGAAGAATTTTTGAAACAATGTCATTTACTTTGCCATAGAATGCATTTTCCATTAACAATATGCTTAGTTTTTGATGGACTCGAAAATTAGGTATGCCCAATCTACAACCTACGGTACTTGCAAGTACACTCTTTCATTAAGTTCGAATGCAAAATTTTGATTTGCAACTGCACAAATTGCAATAAATAAACATTTATTTTGGGCCTTGGCTCAAGATATGTAATCTCATAATACAACATGGCATCAGGTTCCAAAGATGCCATTTCAAATGAAATCAATAGCATTGAATTGGAATAGGTAAGACAAGCAGAAGAAGTAAATTATTTAGCAGAAGCATTACAATATCATACTAGAAATCAAATGAATAATAATATCTTGTGTTTCACTGAAGAAACGCAAAATCGCTTTTGATTTACCTAGAGAGCCAGATTCAGTCAACCAATAGGCACACTTACTGAATACATTTTGAGTACATAAAATGGTATGATATAAAGAAAGAGGAGACTAGAAAATGACAAAGTGAATGAAAAGAAGAGAAAATGAGGCTTTACAAAAGCTGTTTCAGATTTGAGTACAATTGCCAATCATAGGTCATTATGTGGTAGTGCTGGTCAAAGATGTTTTGGGTCTTTGTTATTACTGCTTTTATAAACCATATGTCTTGTACACTCTACAACTAAAGTTACATTTGTTTGGTTTGAAGATCCAGTTAAACAGGTGCATTTGTGGATGATGGCTGCAGCAAAATTTCAAAAACAAAGGAATTTTTACAAAAATGTCACAAAAGACACAAAATTTCTAAAACGTTTAGGAATAGCTTGCATAGAAAATGTAAGCCAATAAATGATAGATGTCTAGAAATATGAAGGATAGCACTATAGCACAATGTTTTCCGAGAGAAAAGATGAAAGTGTGAGAAGGTATCAAAGTGACAGAAAGTGATATGTGAGAGTGACTCTGATAGTAATTATTGTAAATTGAAATTCACCAGAAAAGCTTCTGGACTATGCTAGATTAAGAATTTCATGGCCCATCGTTTCAGCAGGAAATAATTTGTTAGCCCAACATTCTTCTCTTAAAAGCTTTGGTGGCCCTGTGCAATCCCTTCTGCCCCGGTCTGCTCTATACTTTATGACTGCTCACTAATATAGCCTCGCATATCTCCCCATTTTCTAATCGCAAGCCAATTATTATGAAATGCAAGATTGAGTAAGTAGACAATTTTTCTTATTAGCAGTGATTCCGTACAAAACAGCAAAGACAGGCATCATACTAGACAGTATTTTCTATGAGCAAGAATTCCGTATATCAATGGCATTGCGCCAATAAAGCTAACTAAAAATTGCTTTGATTGTTGCAATAGATTCAAAAGCAAGATTCAACTTTGCAAATGATTCTTGGGCTTACCAATTCAGTGACCAATGCTGAGGAAAAACACTCCTTCATTACTGCGCATGAACTCTTCATAGTGAAATTGGCTTCATAGAATTCATCACCAACATCGTGCAAATGTTTCAAGATACTCTAGCTTATTCGATGCAATGGGCTTAAATGGTAAATAATATTGAAAGGGTCCTGCCAGCAAAGCCAACCACCAATTACTATATTACAAGATCCAGTCCTGCGGGCCATGTTATGGGTGACTTAGTGACTGTAACGACACAGGGTAACCCAATGTACGGTTTCTGCAACCGCATTAAGCTTCATGTCATGCCCAGTAGCATTATAGTCATTAAAATTCGGCCAAGTTTCCATGGGACTAGAGCTTGCATTCTCATAATTAATACCTTCATTTCTAAAACCTGAAAGAGGATGTCCCATTTGTCTTTGCCCTTTGTCTGCAAAAGTCGACCTTTACTTTTCTGCAATCAAGCTTTTGCAATGAAGGAAAGCATCAACCTATAATTTTCAGTTAATTTGAATACATCTCCTTGATGGTGCAAATCCAAAACACTGTGATAACAATACCAATAGTTCTCTTATCAACGACGATCAAGAAATTCTATGCGTGAATTCAATGGCAATCACTTTTATCAGCACTAAATATAACATAAATTACAGAACAGACTTCTATTATATGTCTGTCAAGGCTAGGAAGGAAATCGTCTCATTAACCTGAATTATGAAAACGAATTCAACAAAAGAGCAACATAAATGAGACTTAATGGAAAGCAATTTAACAGGTATCTAGAAGAAGCTCCTCCTTCTTTTGTGCTATACCAGATCATAGTACTGCAGAGCAATACTTATTCCATGACTTAAAGCCGTGTCCACACTACACAAACTAACCTAGGCTCGCCCCAGTTTTCAACTAACCCACGTGAGATTTTCCTAGTGTGGACGCAACTAACCTAGGCTCGCCCCAGGTTAGTTTAGCCTTGCTTCGGAGATGGGTTCGACCTAGGTCCTCCCCAGGTTGGTTGTGAAAGGTGTAGTGTGGACACAAACCTGGGGCGAACCTAGGTTAGATATACACTTAAGGCATGCGCAATGGTGGCTTCAGTTATTTGATCGTTACTTTTGAGTGCTTTTCTGAGTGTAAACTGTGCTTGCGTATGTATAGTTATTGATTTACATCAGCAGCGGCATAATGGCGTTTTTAATTCTTTTCAAAAGCTCAGTTCCTAAATAATCTTTCAGCTACAGTATCGTAAGTTTTGTTATCATTGTGATTTTTAGAAAAATTATTGAACTACAAGTTTTAGTACCGTGCACATTTTTCTCCACTATATTTGATTCAAATTTGTAACGAGGATTCAGAATAACGTGCCTCCTGTACATGCGTACATTCTCTTAACCTAGGTTTGCCCCAAGTTTCTGTCCATACTGTAAATTAGGTAACTTCAGTGTGGACACAGCCTGGGTTTGCCCCAGATTAAACTAACCTGGGGCGAACCTAGGTTAGAAGAAGTGATGAAAGTTGTTACGTCAATATTCCCGCCAAAGGCATTACTATGTTAATCAGATGACGAAGATAGAAGGAAAGGCTACGTTTCAACTGGAAAGACTGAAAACTAAATTAAAATTGATTATATCGCTGAAGGAGAGAGACTACTTAAAGTAAGAAGCAGTTGAATATTTGTTTCATGTTATTTTGTTGATTTGATTTGAACCTATGTTTATGTTATTATTGTGTATGAGACATTGCCAATTATTATTAGGCCATTTTACTTTATCTTACATCGAATAATAACCTTCACAAAGAAGTTATGCGATTTATTAGTCTCTCCCCTGAATCTGTCTGAGAACCTAAAGTAAAAGTTATGACAAAGGCAACCTGCAACTGTATGTCATACAATGCCTATGCATGTCCAGGGGCGTAATCCAAAGGGGTGCAGCGTTGGAGGAGGGTGTGGAGGTGGCGTAAATTTCCAGTACATCAATAGGCGCAGTGAAGTGAAATTTTTGTATTGCTTCAGAATGGTCATATATGCTCCAGAATCATGCCCTCTTTGGTCTTTTTCTCATTTGCAACATTTTCCTGCAGAAAATGGGAGTTTTATTGCTACCGGAAATAAAAAACTTTAGCCCTGCAACATATACCGTGTGACGTAGGGCGAATCATTGCAATATGAAATTATTGGTGAACAATGCTGCATTTTCAGGTCTCCATTCTGGAAGGCCCTAAACTCATGATGAGTTATGCATTGACCCAGGTTTATGTGAGAAATATATCAAAAAAGGGCTCAATGAAAAACTACCACCCGTCTTACTACCTGTCTTACTACCCGTTTTACGCCACAAGTCCTTCGCACAAACTTTTTGTCAAGGTCATACTGTGAATGGCTATTGTACAGAACTTGCTTCAAATTTGGATGCCAAAGTTGGTCTTTTCACTTTATCAGACCCTAGACAGCATAAAAAATGTGCTTTTTCAATTTTCATACTTTTGACTTCACTGCGCCTTTAAAGGGAGCTCTCTCTCTCTCTCTATCTCTCTCTCTCTCTCTCTCTCTCTCTCTCTCGATTAGTTTATCTATTTGGAGAGCTCCTCCGGAGTCAACCATTGTTAAATTTTGCAATGTTGTTAATGCAATGTAGGGTAGTGTATTTATGTTTAGTAACTTTATGTGTATATTGATTATGGAATTGTATGTAGCGTTGGTTGATGCAAAATGAAAATGGAATGAAAATGGCCAACGTTTTATTGCTGATAAAGAAAGGGACGTCTACTTTGCATATATACTTGGTTGGAGGGAAATCTTTGTCTTCAAATTGGGATATCCAACCCTCCAAAAATTCCCCTTAGCTTCGCCCCTGTGCATATTGTTATGTCAAGGTAAGTAATTTATAACTCATAAAAAAGTGCAAGATTTTTTGTGATGTTGGAAGCTTTATATGTGATTCTTTAGTTCCGTGGTTTTTGTGAGTTTCGTGGTTTTTATGACTTTGCTATAATTCTTATTATTTAACACAATTTTTATAATTTTGCAACAAATGTTCGGTAATTCTGTAAGATTGACTACAGTTTCATACTCCTATATACTTTATAACTTTCTTGGCTTTTTGTGATTTTTTCTAAAAGTGTAAGAGGTTTTTTTCAGGAGGACGCCTATCATCTCAAGCAATTTCTCAAAAGTAGTCCAATCTCTTTCTGTATGTTCAATAGTCTTGGAAAGTGGAACGTGATACAGTGTTTAGGTTCTTCTTATTGTGGAGAGGAACACACATTTTTTTACCAAAGCAGCCTCGTATTTCGCTGAGCCTCAGTATCCTTAAATTTTTTGGCTTTAAGCTTTAAATTATTCTTCGATTATTCTTACATTATTCTTAGACTATTCTAAATGCAATAGGTGTAACTTCGCCTGAAAATTGAAAAAAATATATATTCAAACCGTTGGTGAGCACAACAAAAGTGGAACAGACTAATCGATAATGAAAAAGCTATTCTAAAGGTAGTATTATGACTCGAATTGACAAAAATCCCAAGTCTTGATGAAACTCGAGCGTTGCATTATTTAAAAATTATTCCTAATTTTCAGCAACTCTGAGCTTTAGTGCGCTTATAAACATTTTTCCTATAAAAGGTATCCAACTATACTTGTAGTCGGACCCAACCAATCGGTCGTTTATAACTGTGGGTATAGAGTCTCGCTAGAAGTGGGCAGGATATGAATGCTTGCATGGGACAATTCGGGGAATTAAACTTTAGAGAATTTTGGAGGGTGTAAGTCATTCCTCATCCAGAATCATTAAAAAATTCTGTATAAAATCTGTTAGTTAGATTAAAGTAAAAGGAAAGATGCATTGAAATGCTCACAGAAATATTGCATCAAAACTTAGCTCTGTAAATAGCTATTTAGACGTAAGCTGTAACATTTAACACCATGATGTTACAGAGGCAAGCATTGAGCAGAGGTTAAATGTTCGGGGGCAATCTCTTACGAAGGTAACTTTTACGTTGAATGATGTATTCTTCTAAATTCACGACCAAAAGACAATCTGTTTTCGTTTAAGCAACACAATTTGCTTTAATGTCTTGTTCCAAGTTCCACTTTTCAGTGCCCTGATCTGACGTATGTACAGTTGAGTAATAGAGTAAGTAAAACCGAGAGATTTATGAAATTCACGATAAAACCATCTTTGATATTATGGCAATTTTTATTGTACTATTTCCCGTAACAGCCAAACGTGGCATGTCACACATCATCTGTCCTCAGTATGGACTCCACAGTATGCTAATTGCTTGAAGTAGCTTGCTAGGGGACACTTTCATTATTAAGAAAAACGGCACCCCCTCAGACCTCATACTGGTGCCCCTTGAGACCTCAAAATGCACGCTAAAATATTGATTTCTCGGTTTCACGCCCCTGAAAAGTCATTCTCAAAGGGGGCATGTGCCCCTCGACCCCCCGGTCAGCACGCCACTGTTCGCTTGCCATTCTTCCAATGACGCTTGTAGCCTTGGCAGCGAGTTCCAAGCAGCATTAGTGCGCTATTTAAATTCACTAAGTGTAATTTCCGCATATTATCCTGAAAATCTATGATCATGTTAGTAAATAGATGTTGCCTAGATATGGTAACGGCTCCAATGTATAATTCGTTTATTGTTTCTTGACACTTTCGCTGTAGTTCTAAAAGCTTCTAGCGCCTTAGAGTGTCTGGTACTAGACTATTCATGAAACAAGTTTTTAGTACAATGAAGTACAAGAAGAATCCGAAGCTGGGTTCACACTGCTCCCCTTAAGGCCAGTTTCCATTAGAGCGATTTCATTCGCGCGAACGCTGCGCCTAGAAGTTGACAGAGGTTCAACCATTAGCTTTCAGATATGACAGCACGCAATCGTCTCGTGTTGAGCGCTGCGCTCTTGCGACCAAAAGCGCTGCAAAGGAAACCGACCTTTACAAACTTATCCGTCTTTGTAGATATCTGTCAACCTTTCACTGTTCTGTTTCTGTACATAAATCTAGATAAAAATATCCGTTTTTGTGTGTTCACATTGCTCACAGCAACGGCGGAAAAAATATCCGTTTCTTTTGTATTAATCCACCCACACTGCTGTCGTCGAGGCAAATATCCATTTTTGTGCGTTCAAGCTTATCTACTGCGCTCGAAGAAAACCTCCGCCTTTCTGAATATCCACTTTGAAGGACGTCTTTTGTAAACCTCCGTTTTTGTGTGTTTTTGTGCGAAGTAGTAGGAACGGCTTCACAAAAACGGAGATTTAGATCTGCATTTTTGTACAAAAATGAAGCAGTGTGAACGGGGCACCAGTTTCACGAAAGTGCAGGGGAACTCAAAAAGAATGGAACACAGATCTCTCCGGTGTCAAGTGATTTGCATTTAGCTGAAAATAATAATTGTTAAATAACGCTAAAAATATTAATAAAAACAATGAAAAAAAGTTTTCTATAACATAATGTCAGCTACAGCATACTGTGCTTAATATTTTACACGTAATAGTTTGCATCTCTTCTCTGTAGAATTTTGCTACAACAATAGGTTTTATTTCCATCCATCATTGCACTGCGCAGTTTACCAAAACCAATCTGGAGAACACACACGGATGCGAACACACATGCAATCAAACACAAACATACAAGTACATAAATAGGCACACATGCAATCACACAAGCGCACACAGAAAAATAAGCACAAAGAGATACAAACACACGCGTGTGCAAATACACACAGGCACACTGACAGGCTGATGCGCACAAAGAAAGCAGACACCAAAACACACTCACAAACAGCTCATAGACACACACAGTTACGTAAGTACAAAAATACATCTAAAACAAACATAAACACAGAAGCACACGCATGCGCACATGGACAGAAACAAACACCTAAACACAAACAAACAAACACACACATAAGTACAAAATGCACCTGAAAAACACATAAACAGGCAAACATACAAGCACACACCTAAACATATCCCCAAACACACACTTACACACAAGTACAGAATACATACAAGCACAGGCACAAACATAGGAACAATCACGTCACTGCATAGGACAATGAAACATGCTTATCAATGGCTTATGACATTGAGTTATGTGACTCGAATGTGGAGCATTGCTGGTAATGATGTTCGTACTGTAATATATTTTGGTTTTTGCAAAATGATTTCTTGTGATGACTTTAATTAGAACTTAGTCTTAAAATTTTGTTGGTATTCTGGGGTGAATGTTCTTTACCAACAAATCTTTAATTAATTAATTAACTAGCATCTAAGTGACCTATAGCGCTACTTTAAAGGCGCAATGAAGTGAAATGCTTTATTGCTTCAAAATGGTCAACAGAATCATGCCCTCATTGGTCTTTTTCTCATTTGTGAACGTTTTCCTGCAAAAAATAGGGGTTTTATTGTTACCCGACGTAGAAAACTTCAGCCCTGAAACAACAACAACTTATACGAGTGTGACGTAGGGCGGATCATTGCAATCTGAAATTATTGGCCAACAATACTGTATTTTCAGGTTCCACTCTGGAAGGCCCTAAATTGTTGATGGGTCTAGCATTAACCCAGATTTATGTGAGGAATATATCAATAAAGAGATAAATGCAGAACTGCTACCCGTCTTACGTCACACGTCCTTCTCACAAAATGTTTGCCAAGGTCATACTTTGAATGGCAGTTGTGCACAACCTACCTCAAATTTGAATGTCAAAATTAGCCTATTAATTTTATCTGACCCTAGACATCATAGAAAATGTGTTTTTAAATTTTCATAATTTTGGCTTCACTGCACCTTTAATGGGAGTTCAGCAAAATCCAGCTTAAGAACTTCTTGAAAATTAAGCAATAGCCAATAGATGAAAAAGTGGTTTTATGTTGATATTTTTGCATTATTTTTCTTGCAGTGATGTAGGAACCTGCTTTCATTAAGTACCGTACCGAAAACTCAGATGATTGGGATGACAAGATCTTTTCTTATGTTGCGAAATAGCCGCTAGTGCCCACAATTTATAGATATAAACGGAGAAAGTTTGTAGTTACCAGGAATAATTAGTTATAATTCGTTACGTATACAATGCATAACTTAACTTACTTCCTTTTTCAACATATCTCCTGCCTATGGCGTTTTATACCTCAGTCTTTGGATTTTGATTTTTTATATAAATACTAACAGTATAAATTTTCTATACTCCTTTTTATTTAGAAACTAATTCTTGATCAAAGTTTAGAGAGATATACAAAAGCGTCAGTAATAGTGGTGATAGTATTAGAAGCTACTTTTACTTGCCTACGTTGTTTCGACTACTTGATTATAGATTTTTTCAATAAATATATATGCAATATTAAAAGATATATTTGATAGTTGATGAAGCAACGAAGTCAAATGTCTTTATTATTATTTACAGCTTACTATACGACCTCCATATCAATATCAGAATCAATAGCCTTTTCTGTTTTCATGTCATCAACGTATTTCAAGTCACCTTCTCCATAACTTGGTATTTCCATCTCTAGTGGTAGCTTCAACTCAGGATTTTCTTCCATTCGAGAAATCCAAAACGATGTATCGTTACTTATTTCACCTTCGTATGATCTTTCTGAGCTTTCTGGAGTAAGTGGGCTGCAACAGTCGGAAGCGCTTTCATCTAATCTCAATAAGTCTTGGAAGTTAAGAAGAGGCATGTCACCAGCCTTAAAACATGCTGTTACTGGAACTTTCTGTGGAAACTTCTTTGAACCAAACAAAAACTCATCAAGTGAATCCGACCATGGATTCTCTTTCAAATCATCAAAGGGTGAAAGGGGAGCTTCAGAGCCTGAATCTGTTGATGTAATCCAGCTGGAACCGTCACTATTTTGTCTCCGGACATTAAGGTTCAAAGGCAATGAATCTGTTCTCTCCCTGATAACCCCCCTTGGCATTTCTGGCGTTGGCACACTTGATTCCGCTGATGATGGAGTACTGCCACTTTCTGACTGCTGCTCGTTACTGCATAGTGGACTAAAGACACTAAGAAAATCTGGTAGTGATTTTGTTCGCTGATTTGTATAGTCGGATGTCTCTTCTGGTATGTACTGCGCTAATTCTCCTTGAGTAGGCAGATATCTTAAAGTCTTTTCGGATAGTATGAATTTATATGTGTATGGTTGATCTGCAGCCTGTTGAGAGAAGATATTGTTCCAGTTTTAACCAAATATCACTTTTGATAGTAAATTATTTCTTCCTTCGGTGCCAAAACGTTTGTGATGTTCATCAAGTAAAGCAACAGAGTAGGGATATATTTTTGATTGTTTGACAAAGATTCATAGTATCGGAATATCTTTGGTGGCAACAGCTAATAAGATCTTGAAGTTTGCAATTCATACAATTTTCTTCATTTTCATGTAAAAGAAACTATGCCACCATTACAACCAAAGACTCCCAGTGGTATACTTAAAGCTCACAATTACACTGAAATGCATAGACAGTGACAGAGAATGAGGAGTGAGATTTAGAGAGAATGAGAAGATTGTTAGAAGAAATGTATGACTTACCTTTTCAATAAGGTCCTTTTTATAATAATATCGCAAAGCCCTCGTGAGTTTTGAGTAATCCATAGCCGGATTCCCCTTAAACAGGCCCCATAACTTTGCCAGCAGGTTCTTGTCTTTTACTAAAAACTCGTACTTTTCACAATTTTTCCACCGAAGACAGACTTGCTTATGGTCAGCCCTAAGTGTAGCAATCAAGAACAGCCAAAGAGGCATCTTCCTTTGGTGATCTTAAAAGGAAGAGCAATCATCATACCAACACAGTCATTATTTCACTGGTCGTAGTTTATATATAGTATTATGCATGGTCATGGTTTATTCATGTATAATATAGTATAGTGTAGTATAGTACAATATAGCATAGCATAGTATTGCACAGTATAGTATAGTTTAGCATAAAATAGTATGGAATATAATAGTATAGTATAATATAGTATAGTATAGTATAGTACAGCGTAGTATAGTATAGTATAGTATAATATAGTATAGTATAGTATAGAATAGTATAGAATAGTATAGTATAGTATAGTATAGTATAGAATAGTATAGTATAGTATAGTATTGCATAGT
>WIPJ01017754.1:185864-196110 GCA_018155075.1 Cassiopea andromeda | reverse complement strand
CCCCCCCCCCCCCCGTATGGCTAAACCCGTGATATGAACTACTACCAAGCGTCCATATTGCCAACAAAAGCAGATAGTTACTGATGTAGCTCTGAACAAAGACGTTTCTAGATTACTATCTGAACTCGATCGCAAAAATTTGCTGATGGCTTCTACGGCTATGTGGGTGTGGGTCTCTCACGTCCCCATAGCAACATAGCGACGCCCCCTACATCTGTGATAAAAAGAAACATAACACACAACATGAAATTTTATTCTATAATTAGTAATTCACAAAACTCATACACTATTAGCCATTTCAGTAGCAATCTGAAATATCTTAGTACTAGCTGAAATCTATACATAAAATCTAGTGTAGCTTTTGAAAACCTAGATAAATAGTCGGTGAGATGACTTTCGGATTATTCGTATCACTAAACCGTAAATGTTCATGCGTGGAATTAGTTATCTCAGAGAGTAGCATGTGGGAACAAGAATTAATCTACAACACTCAATGAAAAATGGAATAAACAATTAAGCCTTAGTAAATAAGTACATTACACTGTTTTCTTAAATGGTTATGTAAGCTATATTTTATCCTACGAGTATCTAGTCACAATTTTTAAGTACAAGACCCATCAGCAATACTAAATTTCTAATGCAAATTATTACAGGCCATACCTGGAATCCATTACTTAATTCTGGTGAATTTTAGGTAGCACAGTCACTGCGTCTGTCTTGGCAATGAGGATGAACGCTTGGATTACTACTCAACCATAGCAAATGAGCGAAGACTAATCTCTCATTTAATGACTTTTATTATCCCCCCTATTTGGTATAAATATAACGCAAGATGCCGAAACAACCAATAGGAATGTCACTGTCAATCCATACCAGCAATTATAGTAGCGATCCATAGAAATTAATCCAAACCTCTAGTTGCCACCACTATATTCTGTAGCTGCCGACGATAACATTGATAATAAAATAAATATCAACTCCAAAAGCTAGTGAACTGAGCTCCCATCGGCTTGCGAGAATTTCAACTTGCTAGCAATGACGTATCTCTGAGTTTTATCTAACCAGATCAATGAAAGACATTTTCATGCAATCTCTCTGGCACCCACGAATTTGTTAGTGCATAATCTGTGTCTGGCGTTTACCCTCCTTCAAAACAAGTACAGTAAATGTTGTTTGTTCTATTCCACAAAAACTTTAAACCTCAGGACTTCAGCCAGCAGAATGCATTCTCTCTACACAGCTTGTCAACCAGCTCGTTTCTTTTATGTAAAGTCAGTGGAATGCATCGAGGAGAAATGCTGGTGGAAAAATTAATTGAGTTCTCTAGATAAAATTGTTTCGAAGCTTCCAGGAAAACACAGAGTGACCTTGTAAAGCAGATGGAAACAGGAAGCGAAACCAAATTCCTTATGGATGATTTCAAAATTATAATAAGGATACTTGATAGGAGAGGAGATCAGTCATTAACATGACACGAAGGGAATGTATATAGCAACTCTTATATGGTAGCAAAAAGTCGTTAGGCGTCAACTTCTTTGCACTAATAAGAGAAATTATGATTCAAGCTGATGCACAATGGTTTTTTGTAGGAGCTGCAATGGGTTTAACAGTGAATTTATCCTGGATACCCGAGAGTAGAATTCCTGATTAAAACATTTGTTGGCTTGGAAAAGTTTGATAACAGCTATAAAGTTGGCTTGGAAACGTGGAGCTACTGCAGTAGGTGCAGCTCTCTGTTCAAATTGTTGAGGCGTTGGAGGCAAATATGGAAATGCAAACTGCTTAGACAAATCAAAACAGAGTATTAAGCATTTAAATACTAATTTACAGTAAACATGCATTTCTGTGCACACTGGTAGTTTTAATCTTCTATGCAAAACTAATCACACTGAATCACCCAATGACTCAATTATACAGCAAACTTAGTAATAAATCAGCTAGAATTTTGCTACCAAATGCAAAAAAGCACGAATCAGTAAAAACTGCTGAAATTGAATCTAATAATTGACCATGACCTGCTATCATACCTTCTTTCCTGAATTCTATATTTTGCTACACACTTTGATTTTTATGAGAATATCTAATTTTTACTGAGCCTCAATGTCTTGAAATATCTTTGATTTTGGGCTTCAAATTAGTCTCATATTCTTGACCAAGTAAATATGAAAAACCCCCTTAAATATGAAAAATCAAAGGTAAAATTAAATTTTGTGTTAATGCACTGTTTTATGATACAAATACAGCAGGAACTAAACAGAACATTAAATGTGGTGTTTGCCTTACTAAACTGAATTGAAAAACCCTGAAAATGATTAAAACTATCTGCTTATTTTAGTACCTTTCAGATTAAGTTTTGTAATGCAAACACCATATTTACAGTTCTGCTTAACTTTGACTCTTGTATTAATCTTAAGTTAATCTTAATTTTCTGTGAATTTAAGCCTCAATATTCTTATTGACTATGTTTTCAATACTCATATAGACTGTCAAAATAAAAGTGTGTAACAGCCTTTAAAGCAGTAGGAAGCTTCTTCTAATTTAAAAACTAAATTAAGCGTACTCAGAAACATCGCTTTTGGTGGACGTCAGAGTTCGTTTCAGAATTTCAACTAATTTACTGCTAACTACTAAAAGCCCAGCTTTTACTAGACATCAATTTCGAATTGTAAAAACCATGCAACATTTTGCAACATAAAATATTGCTACAAAACAATGATCGTACTATACACTAGAATATAGCAAGTTGGAATGCAATCTTTAAAAGTAGAGAAATGCAAAGTTCTGAAAGTTTGCCCTTGCCAATTACCATAATAAATGCCAACGGGTAAAGTCTGTGAGTGGAAGTTTCATTAAGAATTTCAGCAACAGTTGAGACAGGAAGCTGAAAGCTGGAATACAACAAGCTGAAGACAGTGATGTAAAGCTTGGGAATCACGCACTCTAGTGCTAAGTTCTCTTAGTTATTTACTCTGCTAGCCAGGAAACTTTGTCATAAAATATATAAAATTTCACTATGTGCAACATTTGTTGTAGTAAATTTTTCACCAACAGCAAGAACTTTGGGCTGCAAATTTTGCAGGAGTATTTATAATACTAGGGTGCCAAACCAAGACGCATCTGCAAGCATGATTGAAATTTGATATGTTGCATGAAAAAGCTTAGCTTTTCAAAACATTTTGTGTCATGATGTTACTTCCTAATTTGATTCATATCTCCTTGGAAAGCTAAGGTAATCAAAAGTTAAGGTAATCAAGCCAACTCTGTGCACGGATGTTTAGCTCATCTTCATGAGAACGCGAGAAAATTTATACAAAGATAAAGTTTAGCGCCCCATCCACTGTGTGACATAAAAAGAAGCGTAACATCTGCTGGGTCATGTTGGACTTAACTATAGCGCTGAATTCACCTTCATTTTTCATTATGAACACTTTCCACGAACAGAAAGGAGCTAAGACGATATTGGCCGTCAAAAGCATTGATGCAAACATTTGAAGGAAGAAAAAGGAAAAAACTACACTCTTTTTGTTAAGAATGCGCAACTTTCCGCTGAGCTCAAAATTCTTACGCATTTTAATTGGAGTCAAAGATTATTCTTAACTTATTTTTAAGTGCCTGCAACTTTGCCTAAAAATCAAAGGAATTTGTTAAAATCTTTGCCGGTCTCTTACTTCGTCGTAAAACATGGAAGAGGGGTATAGAATAAAATATCGAGGGTGTAAAAGCTAATATAATTGCAGTAGAATAACAACTCAAATACACAAAGGGTCCGAGCCTTAATGACGCTGGAATTTTCTTATTCTTAATTCATTATAAATCTCAGAGATTTTTATATAATTTTTACAAGAATAAAGTCTACGAGAATGTTCAAGCTCAGAATCGCTGAAAATTAATAATAATTTAATAATAATACAAGGCTCAAATTTCATGCACAATTTTTGTGGAGAAGAACTATAGTACTACTTGTAGGTTAACTTTTTCACTATCGATACAACATTTTTTATTCTCCTCCACTTCTTAATGATAAAGTACGACATCAATAAAGATTTGAATATGATCCTTTGATTTTCAGAAGTAGCGACAACATCGATATGTAAAAATAATTTAAGAATAATTATAATCTGAGGTTCAAAACCAAAAAACATTGAGACTCAAGGAAAAAATTAGATCTTCTCGTTAAAAAAGTGTGTCGTATTGATAATGGCCATTGGCAAATAGGTAGATATATGGCAAATTGGCCATAATACAAGATTGTTGAAATCGATCAAAATTAGGCAAATGAATTCTTGGGACAAGAGAAATTGGAGCATCTATCTCTAACTGGATTGATACCTGGAAAAAGAGCACGAGGGAGACAACGACAAACATCCTACAACAGATTGGTAAAAGCCCAACCACTCTTATCCATGACGCATATGACAGAAAAGCATGGAAAAAGGTTACTCATGAGGCAATCAAGGTCTGGATCAGACGGGGTACAAGATGATGATGAGTTTTGACAAACAGGGTGCTGTGGAGATGTCAGAATAAAGCATTTGCAACTAAAGCACATAGTATTCAAAGGAATTGTAAATCTTTTGAAGGGTCATTTTTCTGTACAGTTTTAATAAACAGTCTAGTGAAAGGAGTTATTCAAGGAGCAGCCTATAGGTAGAGAGGAACATGAAACTTCTCTGGGCTGCAAAACGAATTAGGTGCAACATACTACAAGACACGATATAACTGAACTGAACATCTCGCCTTTAAAGTTCTTAATTTCAACGAGAATTAACTGACCTAAGAGGTTTTTCCTTTGCAGAAATGTAGCCAGGAGTCGAAGGAAAATTTTTGTTGAAATTTGTATTGAGACATTTGGGAAGATTGTACTTTCAATTTAATAAAAGTACCAAGAAAGATCTCCACTTTCCAGAGTCTTTAAAATTCATCCCTGAGCCTCTTGATCACTGAACCTGAATGAGCACCTTTGGAAAGTGGTGACAGATGGGAAACTTCAAGCGCACTGTAGCAGTTACGTTAACATTGGTATCCTCTAACGACGATGCCCATCAAAGTAGAGAATAGGAGAGCAAGTGGTCATCTCTCATGCAATGGATTGTTATATGTAAGGCTCTCAGGAGAAATAATATGAAGAAACGAAAGCACAAAAACATATGAGAGCTTTAAATATACAAACCCTTAAATTTCCCACTTAGATGGCTCATGATTTCCCACTGGTAAGGGCATATATGTTGAATTTTACTTGAAAAGCACAACTACTTGTCATTTTTTTTGTGATAAATTACTTGTTACTTCTTTCATTTTACTGTCAAGTAATCTCTGCTTAAGTTTTCCTAAAAACACACTACAATTGGAGGTATGTCAATTCCTGCCACATGCTTTGGCTGTGAAGCCTCTGTGCGTCAATTCCTTAAGAGTGAAAGTTGCTTAAAAGATCCCCCAGCAGAGCATGCTGGACTATAAAAACAAATGCAGAGAGAACAGTAACCAAGCAAAGATGCCACTGTTGCCAAGTAATAAAGAAGCAATATAGACCAATGGATCAGTGCTGCATAAGAATTTGCTTGTGGAAAGAAGCATCGTGTTTATCATCTTAGCTTCTTTAAAATTATTTTGATTTGTCTCCATTTGTTGTTCGCTGTTTACGCATGTTTCAAATTATTTGGTTCTACGCCTGAAAGCTGCTACTATCTTACTACTGGAGGATATGGCATCCCCTGTCAAACACCCCAATTGAGAAGCCACTATGTATAAGTTCCCCACCAGTAAAAACCCTTAAAAGCCCCCTGTCCCAGTATGATTGGCTTCTACCTCTCTGTCCTTGATACCATTGAGAAAAGCGTGGTAATTCAATTCAAAGCTGAATTTCCGTCAGAAACATTGATCCTCTTTGTTTTAAAAAAACGTAAATAGTCCACTTGTGCAAATTTTACATGAATCTGACCAGACCGATCCTAAAACTTAACCACCTCAACTACGGTATCCAGTTCTTTCATAATACTTTCATGAGAACCCAAATGCTCGTAAATTCTACATGTAGCACAAAATGGCTAACTTGAAGGTCAGCAGGAAATAGCTTGTTAAGATGGATGAATTCATTTTAGAAGGTTCCTTAAAAACTTTAGCTATAGAAAAACTGACAGTTGTTCTACTGCCCATAATTTTCTCTTCACCCATCTGCAACCCGCACGTTTCAGTCATCACAGCTTTTTTACTTGTTTTCAAGATAAAAAGGAAATGGAACGATTCCGCTGCAGTAGCTGGAGTATCTGCATGTTTCTTTCGTCTTCTTTTGATGCGATTTTTATGCTGGAAATTGATCTTTCCTTAGAGAACGAGCTACCTCAACTGCAGCCTAAACAGACACAATACATTCTTAGGCTTGCTTTGACTGTGCTTTGATCTGTATCATTTTCGTAGTTATTAAACTAATTTCCTCTGAATGCAACGCCTCCGATATTTATTCTGTTTAACTCAAATTTTTTTTATGAAACATCATTGATAACAACAGATCACTTGGCTACATCTTCAAGATAAGCTAATGTCAATGGTGTTTATAAAGAGTTGTGGTTACTTACGCGTAACTTGGTACTATAGCAAATATGTTATCGGAGCGATTGCTGGGCATTATTGCTGGCCTTTATTCAGAGTATCTTTTAAGGGTTTTCGACTAGTGCAGCATAAGGCTACGTTGTGCTCATACCTATACAAAACTTCTATCAAAACCTTACAATTAGCAAAAAGGTACATTTGTGATGTGTTGTCTTCCTAACGTACATACAACCAAGTCAAAAGGGCCCACTTTTGGTGGGGCAAACCAGAGGTTTCAGCATATGAGTGGCTGAGCAAATAATAGGGCCTGTAGGCACTTGCCCCGCTAGTCAATAAGTTAAAAAATGCCCTGCCTTTATCACTGGCTTTTGTTTACTAGTCTCGTATTTTGCTTAACATCATAGACTTACCGACAGTAAACAGAATCGTCTCTTTGCTAAGCAAGATTAAGAGTGTGGTGACATAACCTGTTCCATTCTGGGAATACCCCTACAACTATTGCAGTGCCAAATATCAATAGCAGCTTCACAGAACACTCAATATGAGCTCGTTTAATGTAGTTAATTAACCTTTCTACTGAAAATAATAACTCATTTTTAACCCACATAGTAATTACTTATTAATATCTTACAGTAGCAGTTAAACCATTGTACCAATTTAATGAGAAATATTTTTAGAAAGCTGACTTTTGTAGGGAAATTGGCTTGTAAGGGTATAATCAAAAGAAAATTTAAACTACTACAGTATCTTTCTGTTATTTACGCCACTCAGTGATTTAATCTTCGCTTGAGTGGCTGCGCTTTGTCCTTTCAAGTGCTTATGCATGTGACCCTCCCCCTTTTAAAACATAGCGCCAATTTCTTTCTAATCAAGACAAGCGACAAAGAGACCCTCTGCACGCAATAAAAGGTAGGTTACTACTTTTTAAGCAAATTAATGGCTATGTTAGTAATATTTGTTTACATTTTGTATACTGATAAAGTTCAAGTTCAAGGCAACTTTCCGAATTAGTGTAAAATTGTTGGATTTGCCTAATGTATAATAACTTAGCAAATCATACTTACAATGCCATTTTGACACCACCTTCACTCCCATTTGTGCTTGCACCCTTTTCGTGCTCCATGCTGTGCACCCTTTCGTACCTCTTACCTCTAGAGCACTAGTTGTGTGCTGGGTGCACAGACAGAGTTTATACCTTATCGTACATCCCACGGTTTCACATATCATTAGATTACTATGTGATAGTGATTCCGTGTGTTTCAAAGCATTAGTCAACGAAAGTGCGTGGATATTGCCTTATTTGTGCCCCTTGTACTGTAATTCTTGGGGGCGTCTCTGTTGTAAACATTTTAGCATCTCCAGGGCCAGCATTAGCTATCTTCTGTTTTGTAAACAAACAAACAGTAAAAGAAAGACATACATACGTCACAATCTATTGTGTTTCAGTATGTTGAATGAGATAGAGAACAATGACAACTAAACCAACTAATAATAGCCTTCGCCATGGAAACCTCGTATTATTATTGTCCCAATTTTTAGAAGAAAAGACCCGAGAACAAAAGGATTAACTTTTGATTTTTCTAGATGCTTCCAAGCAACAACTGTTCCTGATGATGGTCACATTCCCTATTATTGTTGTCATAGAGAAGATTTACCTGGCCCACAATCATTCTGTGGATTGTTTCTTTTCTACGCAACTCTGTTCGCTGTTTTACCTGATAAAAAGCTTACTTTAGAACCGAAGAGATAATTGTAGGAGTCAGGTGAGCACAGGGGACACATGCATCTTGTTTTTCAAAACAGTTAGACAAACTGCTCCTGTTCACTTTTACTGATTTGTACTTTTTGTTTCCAATAGTGATTTTCAAGGCACTTCTATCCTATTTGTCTATAAGAAAATCAATGTTCACTTCGCTGAAATTTTTTAAATAATTGAAGAACAATGCAAGGCTCAAGGATCCTCAGCACTAAGATTTTTTCTGTATTTGAGGTATTTTGAATTGTTTTTCCTCGTGACATTTTGAAGTTCTTGCCCTGATTTTCAGGCAAATTCCCACGCTTTACCACTCAAGAAATTAAGAATAATCAAAGGCTCAAGATCAAACTTTTTTAGAATGTTAGAAGCTCAGCAACGAAAATTAGATGTTCTAAGAAACAAAGTATGTATGCATTTGTGATACGTGATATAATGTACCAAAATCAAGTTTTTATTGATTTATAAGGATTTTTAGGGCGATCGCTGAACGTTATCTTGTATGAGTTAAGCTCACGGAGTGATGCTCTTCGATCTTGAATACAAAATTTCAGTTTTTCAAGCTTTTCAGATTTCCTACTCTCCAGTCCGGAACAGAAGGGAGCTGGTAATAGTTGGGGGCTGGAAAAAGTGCAAAGCTAAATAGCCTGGGGGTCGCAATAAACAGGGGGTCGGTAAAATGTCCTAGAAACACAGCTCCATACATACTTGCCAACACACTAACAGTGTTTTCATCATCTTCTTTCAATAACACCATCAAAGGTACGACTTTCAGCTGCATTTTCAGTGCTTTTGACGGCAATTTCTCTATTGTATGCGCTGATCTAGCAACGAAAAACCTAAGTCTGAGTTGGATGATGCCATCTTGGATCAAAATTAATAAGCGGCAATAAGAATGTCATGGTGTACATTTTCAAAATAAATTAGTTGGGAGGGGGCGTCTTTCCGGACTGGAGAGTAATGCATGCTGCACTGTACACGCTTTTCTTTTATAAGAAACCCTAATTTTTGCTGAGCTTTGATATTCTTAATTCTTTTTGATTCTGAGCATTAGATTATTCATATATTATTCTTATTTACTATATGTGCAATTTTGCCTGAAAATGAAAGAAATGTAGTTATGTCGTTGTTAAATGATTTACTTCATCACAAAGCAAAACAAAAGTGGAATAGAATAATAAATATTGTATCGGTAGAGCAAAGGTTAATTTACAAACAATGCTATAACTCAAATGCAAAAAAGATTGAAATGTTGATGAAGCTTGAACCTTATATTATTCTTGAATTATTCTTAAATTTCAGCGATTCTGAGCCTTTATATTCTTATTATCCTTATTCATATAGAGAAGGAAATGTATAGTATTTATCTGAATAAATGTCATTCCTCAATTAAAACGTTTTACTATAGTTTATAAAATATGTGTGGAAACCGACTTTAAGAACAAATCTGTTTATAAAGGGACATCATCTTGGATAAGAAATATTCAGATTCATTGCTGATCTAAAAATACACAGAAACAATTGATGGATAAAAATAATTTTAAAGAGGGTTTTCGATGATGAGATGAGCGTTTCTGTTTGTACCTAATTGCCTAGTGCCAGCCTCCCACTTGCGGTTTCATATTAAAATGTTTTATGCTGACGTATATCATTAGCCTATGGTTGTCATAACAAGTATCCCCTATTAGGATATTCTGTGTTTTTATGGTCTGATCTCTTTGTAACTACCTTTGTTATTGCATGAATGCAAGGGCAAGTAAGCGTTGACGAAAACAATTCATCTTCGCATTCAACTGACCGTTAATCTGCAGTATTCTGAGAACGTCACATGTTGACGTCACTACAACTACCTTAGACCTGACATATTCTAATGCATATTTGAAACAACAATATTTACTTTTTGGACGGAAAACAAGCCTATATATATATATATATATATATATATAT
>WIPJ01017754.1:144460-170089 GCA_018155075.1 Cassiopea andromeda | reverse complement strand
TAGTGAAGTTTGCCCTAATTAGTCATTTCTTCATGTGTAGATGTAAGCTTTTGCCTGGAATGCAAAAATCAACAGAGGACAAAGCTCTTCTGCTAAAATGTCTTATAGGTGTTTTGATAAAGAATCAAAGCTAAGGTAAGATGGTAAATGATAAAGGTAATGTTTCAGTGTGAGATGAGCAATTGTTGAATAAGATCACTTGAAATACGAGAGCATATCAACAGTTAACTAATTGTAATTGGTAAAAGATTTGTGTCTACAAGCAAATGTTTGAAGTAGTCACGTATAATTTTAGAAGACATTCATCGTAGAGACAATTTGGTTGGTAGAAGTGATATGTATGAAAAAGCAGCTAACAGATAAAAATACAAAAGCTTCCACTTGGCAGGGGGAGGATTGTAAGAAAAAATATAAGATGAGAATTGCTTTTCAAAGGTAAAAAAAACGTGTGCAACTTCTTGGGGATTCTGTAAATAATTACATAGACCATTTAATGAAATATTGGCCATATTCCGGTACATTATCACAACAGTTATTCGAGCAACTTTTTTACAATATTCTTAGCTTGTTGCTTGTTTCTTTCTAAATGTTGTCCATGCTAGTTCTTTCAAAGTCTTTCCATGTTATATAACAATCTTAATGTTATATAACAAACTCTATGTTATGCAGCAAACTTAAGCACTGTTTACACTACACAAACTAACCCGGGGCGAACCCGGGTTATTTTAACCTGGGTAAGATTATCTGTAGTGTAAACGCAACTAGCCCGGGTTTGCCCCGGGTTCGACCCTCCTTAAACTGACCCTGCAGCAGAGGTGGGTTCGCACCGAGTTCGCCTGGGATTAGTTACTTTAAACATAGCGTAAACGCAAATCAGGATCGAACCCGGGACAGTTTTGCTATTGGCAAATTCGTGTTTCTAAGTTCTAGCCAAGTGCAAAACTTTGATTCAACAGTTTTTTCACTGATTGCGCTTTTAGGCTAACAACTCTATTGGAAATCGAACACATTTTACTGAAATGAGTACGGAAGCTTTTGAAAGAAGTTGAATTTGGGCTGATGAGGCAGTTCTAGTCCTGATAAGAATTTAGGCTGACTAAAAGATCCTTCAGCAGTTAGATATTTGCCCAAAAAAGGCAGATCTACGAGAAGATGGTAAAATTGTGGCTACTTCCCTTTATTTTCTTTAGCAAGAAAGTAGGAGATACTGACAGTTTGTTTGGAAGGAAGCGAAAAATTTTTAAATTATTTCACATTGTAAATGGGACAGGGTTCGCCCCGAGTTAAACCATCTCGGGTTCGCCCCGGGTTAGCTTGTGTAGTGTAAACAGGGCTTTAGTGTTATGTAGCAAGCCTATTATTTCATATCTTATATCCAACAAAAAGGTGTTTCATAATATTCCATTGAAAAAGCAGCTTTAGTTAGAACATGATGAAAAAATTTGCCTAATGGATAAAGTCAGCTAACTATATATTGTTGTTGAAGTGAATTCAAAGAAGGGTCGCTCTCTGAGTTTTGGAAGCGTAAAAGAACGGATATAGGACAGTAAAATGCAAAAATTGGCTACCCTAATGTTTTTACCCTATCTACAAGTGAAGCAGTTCTCGTTGTATTACTCTTTTTGCCCAGACCTAGTGATTGAAAGGCGACTTGTTTTTTGCGTGATCAAGCATAATGCTGTTTGCTTTCTTATGGATGCCTTTTATGCATAAAAATATGCCGTTCGGGAAAAGATTAACGGGAAATCAATTCTTTACAGTCACATGGTAGAGCGGGCACGATAGGGTTCGACCACGGATGGAAGTTGTATTGTTGGAAAGTTAAAGCTACAGGTCAATTTTTGCTAGAACAGCAAAATTCATTTGAACGAAGGCTTGCATGGATGAGAAATGCGAATAGAAACTCATCTGCTTTTTCTTAAATGTGAAAAAAGAAAATGGGCGTCTCCGAACTAAACCTACAAATGAATATTTACAATCAAAAATCATTTTTGCAAGTTTCAGGTTGAATCTATTGAACTCTAAAAATAATTTCGAAGTTAAGTCTTGCTGTAAAAAGTAAACAACAATCTTCAGCTACCCCTACATGGATTTGTTCCGTTATACAAAGGGCTTTCGTATGATCTATTGTGTCGAGCAGAGAGGTGTCTGTAGAATGCAATAAAAACATGTGGGCTTGCCAGCATCACCAGCTATTTTGCATTTATATTGCCTTGCACTAAAGAAAAGACCGTGCCTCGTGAACGTTGCTGGTTTTCAGGTGGGGCAAAGAGACAAACCTCGTCTTAGAAAAGGCATTTGTGCAGTACGAAAATGAGTTTTTCCAGAGCTTTTGTTATACATTGACATATTTCCTCCCACTCAATATCGTTAACAACTATAATATAACCCTTGGAAAGAGGTCTTTCCCTTCAAAACAGTATTCAATTGAGGATGTGGGAGGTGCCTCATCCAGGTATATGGCTATACATCACGTATGGCCTTGGTTGGCATAGAAGCGCAGCTAAATTATTTAATATGACTTTGTTAAAAATTTATTATACCTAGTAAAGACCATATGGGCACATGCCGATGGTCAGGTCAGTTGAAGGCAAGTGAAGATAGTAACATTGTTATAACAAACTGCAATGGCTAACAATAGGTGAATAAAGATTCTCCCACGCATAGATGTCATACCAATTCTATTATTGGTCATTTCCTCCGCTTGTTTGTTTCTGCTATTCGTTCTGGTTATAAACTCCTTCAAGGACATTGTGAACATAGTAATGAAAATATTTTTGCATGACAGAAGTCACTAGTTTCTCTTGGTTTCTACAGAGGCACAACGCTGCAGAAAGAGCAATACTTGAGGTAATCATTAAGTTGTTCTTACTTCTTCTTACTACCAAACTGATAGGAAATTATTAAACAGATTAATATGTAGCGTCTGTAAAAAGAAAGCAATTTTTTAGAAAATTTGTAGTTAGCTCATTGTAAAATGATTAGATGATGCTGGGTAAATGGTTTAGAGATTTGGATTGCTACAAGAGAAATTTTCCTCATCTTTGCTCAGTAGTTTTTGCTGCAAACTAGTTTCACATACTTTTAAGTCCTTATACAGAAGATATGATATGAGCAAGTTTCTAGTGACATACTGCTTTCATGTCTTCAAACAACATCAATCAAAACTGATATCCAGTTTTAAAAAGCTTTTCTCCCTAATTGTTTAACTTTACTATACGCAGTAAATTAATTCTTAGTGCTGAACAAGTAAAGTAGATAATAGAGGGAGCTTTCTTTGCACAGTTTTGACTCTATCATAAGAGGTGGTGTTGGGAAGTCATTTTGGGACCGTTTATTATTTACAGAGGGGTTGGCACTGAAGTGAAATGATTTCTTTTTGAAAAAATTGTCTTACCCAACTCTGAGGCTGTATTACAATGTATGGGTAAAGCCTTAATTTAATAGAAAATTTCTTTTACTCAAATTATGAATAGTCCCTTGTATTCCCACAGCTTTTTCCTACTTGTGACGCAACAGTTGATAAAAAGTAGCATTAAATAAACGATATTTTTATTTAATCTTTTTACTATTAGAATTTTCATCAAAGCTATATCAAATGAGTTATGCTACATACAGCCTTTTCGGTTCATTTCAGGGTTCTTGCTGCGATGAGTAGAAAAAACATAAGGCCTGTTTAAGTATTTTCTCAGTACTAAGCAATAATTTTAAGGAGTATTTTTGTGTGTTGCCATGACAACAAACAAACCAGTCCTTAACTAAATCTGCAGCTGAAAAATCCTCTCACCCAAGAATTGATTAGAAGTAAAGGGGGGCCTTTAAGGAGTTTTTCTAAAATGCACGAATTTGAGGGGCTTTGAAGTGTCCTTAAAGGGTAGTCCTGTATACTTTCGTATGTAGGGGAGTGCCTGTTAGAGAAGACACTTATGCTGAGCCATCGGCATGTGAGGTAGGATGGCCAGTTCCTTTCCTCGCCGCCTTTATCTCCCCAGTGTTCCCACTGGGTACCCATTTGCTGCTGGGGGAACAGTGAGCGAGCGTTCGGTCAGGGCATCGAGTCTGGCTCAAACCATAGACCTTCCGCATGGGAGGCATGCGCTCTAACCACTATGCTACCTTGCCCGTAAAGTGTCCTTAGAAACGTATAATAAATCTTATGAGATTTAAGGAGTTTAAAAAGTAGCTTGAACCCTGTCATGAGCTTCAACCTAGTTCAGCTGGAACATTATTCCTCTAGTTCAGGGTAGGTGACCCGAATTCATGGTAAGAATACTTTTAATTTTATTGGCCACTATTCCATAGCTGCTCTTCTTCGAATTTCTCCTAATTCAATAGCAATCTATCCCCTGAACTTACAGATATTTTTTCTATTTAGCTCATTCAAGATGTATTGGAAGAATTATTCCTTAATTGCAATCATAGTCATGGCTTTAATACCCCAAAGTCAACAAATGAGGTTGCCAAACAAAAATACAGGCTTGGCTTTAACTAGAGAATTCCAAAAGGATATCAGGCAAAAAGGGTGCAAGCAAGGTTGTTCGGGAGAATTCACCCAATGTCACACACAAGCTACAGAGCCTGCAGTACATAAACTATGTGTATTAGCAAGAGATTTGTGCTACAGTGGCTGCAAGAAAGTCAACACGCTTCGAAGTATGTCCAGGCTTCTAAAAAGCGTACGTAGTTCTTAAAACTAGCACACTATAGTTTTCCGATGAATCATCATCTTATAACCTGACGAAAGCTTCCAAGATGTATTCTCAAGAGCAGAAAAAAACTAAACAAAACGCTTATACCTTTTAAACGCTGGAATTACGTGGATCTACATAGAGTATTATTGCTCGTGGCACAGAAATTGCGTACTTCAGAGTCTCTACTTCAAACATCAAAAGAGTCGAGGACTATGCATAAGCTCTGACTTCTTGATTTCATTCCTAATGGAGCAGCGTCTGAAGAAGTGAAAGTTTAAAGTGATAAATGTACAAAGAGAAGCTTGAAAAGTATTTTAGTCTAGTCATACAACTATACATAGATAATTGATAGATAGTAGATTAGTGAACATAATTAATATATCATTAATTCATTTCTCCATTCATTTCTTTATACATTCATTCAGCCATTCATTTTCCCAGCTGTGAATCACTTCGTTAAAGAATTAATGCATTCATTATTTTCTACCCTACTCATTCATTCATTCATTTATTCATCCATTTCTTTATTCACTCAATCATTCTGTCATTCCTTTTTCACTGGTGAAACATGTTACTATTGATCCATTTGTTCTTTCAATTATACACGCATTCATTCATTCATTCATTCATTTATGTTAGATGACAATCAAACTTGAGAAACTATTTATATTTAATCCGTTTATTGTTTATTTGTTTATTCATCCATCTTCCATGAAGCAAAAATTCCATATGACGTATCAACAAATTCCAAAAATTGTAATAGCAGAAGGCATTGAAATTCTTGAAAATGAAAGCCTTTATTTCTTATCTCTAAATCTATTGCTCAACATCGTCTAATTTTTGCTAGGACTCGTAAATACCAATATGGTAGACCAATATGAATTGGAAGGAGTTTTACTTCAAACGTATGCAATCCTGTGTCAACCGAGCCTCATCAAAATTCTTAGTACGTGGATACAGGCCCACTCCAACTGTGGGATGCAGGGGTGTCACGCAAAAGTTATTTCAATACTTCACCATATTTTCCTCTTCTTTCAGCAATTTCTTCCATTTCTACATTGTAGAAACCAAAGGGGAAGGTTTAGGTGTTGTGAATTAGGTAAAACGGAAAGCTGAAAGACTTGGCTATCTTCTCGGGAAGGTGTAGGCTCTACAACCCCAGGAAAAATCAATGTGGACATCTAAAGGCGAAGATATAGCAGACGATTAGCAATGAGCAAGCTGTGCTTCTCGGCACTGAAGTACTTAGATACAGGGGCAGATCCAGAGCTGGAATTGGGAGGGAGGAGGGCATCTCTTAACACGATTGTTTGCTACGGGAAACATTGCTGTGGGGGACCACAGCCCCCTCCGATTCACCCTTAGATCCGCCCCTGCTTGGGTAAATGGGCTAGATAATTTGTGCTAGGAAGAACCATGGGGTAGTCATGCAGGAAACAAATAATGGAAGCGCAAGCTATTGTTGATCAACCTAACCCACCTCGGTCGGATATTTTTCAAGCTTTGACATTATAGCAATTCGCTCCGATCGTGAAACTGAAAACTAGTGGACAGGGTAGGGCTAAGGGGCTTGGGAATTTTTCGTGGTGAGGGCCTAGCCATAAGTGTTATCTAGCTTTTCACTATTCTCTCTAGCCACTTTCCTGACTCGTGGACAAATGCTCGCATTACACCGACTTTTAAGGAGATAAGGCTGAAAAGTCAAATTACCGTCAAATCTCAATTCTCCCTGTAATATCAAGGTTGCTTGAGAAGATTGTGTTCAATCAGTTGTACCAGTATCTAATTGAAAATGATTTAATATACCCTGGTCAATCAGGGTTTCAGAAAAACCATTCTACACTGACATGCTTACTTAGAATTACGGATGAAAGTTATAATGGACTAGACAATGGTCAAATGGTGGGTTCAGTATTTATTGATCTTAGAAAAGCATTTCACAATGTTGATCATGATCTGCTTTGCAAAAATTTAGAGCATTATGGTTATCTTGGTTCCAGTCTTATCTCTATAACAGAAGGTAGTACTGCAGATTTGGGGGGGGGGTGTTAATTCTTCAACAGGGAAAATTGAAGTCGGCGTGCCTCAGGGGTCATGTCTTGGACCACTTCTATTCTTGATCTACATCAATAGTCTAGCAAGAGCTGTAAACTGTTCGACTGTGTCTACGTATGCTGATGATACTAGCTTTTGCTTAAAGTCAAAAAATATTTTTCAACTTAACAGGGCTATGAACAGAGATCTTGATGAACTTGATTCCTCGTTGAAGGGCAATAAACTTTCGCTAAATGTTGTAAACATACAATCAATGTTAATTGCAACCAAGCCACGGCACAATTTGCTCGACAATGCTGCAGGGAATTTAAAGCTTGAAATCCTTGGCAGTGAGCTTGATGTTGTCGCAAGAACTAGTTATCTTGGTGTTCAAGTTGATAACAGTTTAGATTGGAAAGAACATGAAAGTAATATCTTTCAACGTTTCTAGAGCCATTGGATTTCTAAAATCTGCAAAAAACATCCTGCCCATTGCTTCTATGAAAACATTGTACACAAGTATTGCGGAGCACCATTTCCGTTGTTGCTATTCAGTGTGGCGTTGCTGTGCCGCAACTACCATTAATCAGCTCCAAAAGCTTCAAAACAGAGCTGTTAGAATTTTGACGGAACGTAGTTTTATTGTCCCCAGTGGACCACTCATTAAGAGCCTCGACTGGAAGACTATTCGTGAGCTTGTAGATGAAGAATCCAAGCTAATTGTCTACAAGTCTATCAATGGACTTGTTCCACAGTACTTATGTAATCTTTTTATAAGAAACTCTTTTGATAACTCTTATAATCTTTGAAACACAGCTACTGATTTGAAGATTACAAAGAAAACGTCAAAAAATGGCCAAAAATCGTTTTCATATCGAGAAGCAAAACTCTGGAATAGCCTATCAACTGAAACAAAGCAGTCGCCTTTCGTTGGTGCCTTCAAAAACAATAGGCATAAAATAATATGTGAAACACAACCAGAAATGGAATTGTTAGAGGTAGCAGCAGTTATCTACCCCTTTTCGTTAAAAGTAAGCAGTTCAATCCCATTTGCAACCAGAATATAATTCTTCAACACAGCATCGCTGGATTTTATGTGCAGTTCTAAATTTTTCTTTGAAAAAGCCCTGATTTACACTCACAAAATAGAGCAGTATTATCTTGACTCATGGACTTCTTGAAATGATAAAGCCTACAAGAGTGGAAAATTATCTAGTAAATAATTGATTAATGTGTGGCACAGCAGTTTTGTAAAACTAAGTCAAAAAAGCATGCTTACTTCAAACTCAGCTCTTAATCATTGCAATGTTTGTTGTAATATTACCTGAATGTTAGGCCTAATCAGAGCTTAATTCGTCAACTCAGCATCGCTGGGTTTTACGTGCAATTCTAAATTTTTCTTACAACAACCTTTCCCAATCATTAAATTCGATACCACCTCGATACTTCTGTATTTCACCATTTCGTTGTTAAGAACAGCATCAAACTTTTCTTTGAGGTTTCTAGGCAACAAAATCAACATAGAAGATAGATTTTGCATCTTTTTGTTCTAGGCAGCCCACTTCTTTCCCGTATGCTTACCATTTCGAGGCCATCCTTATCTGTATTGTAGCCTAGGCATTATCTGCATCTCTAGCGATTAGAATCTGCTGCTGCTGTTAATGCTACAGGCGAGCAAAACGGCAAGTACGTACTCTAATGGGAACCTATTACAGGGATGATAATTTCACTGTAGCCCAGTACAACAAGCAAATGAGATTTCCTAGGCCCCATTCGGTTACCAACTTAATGCTAGGTGGAATATAGCATTGTGGTTACCGGCCATACAATAAGAATAAGAGTAAAGTTTATAAGAATACTGAGGCTCCGAATCGCTGAAATTTAAGAATAAGTTTACAATAATGCAGGCCCAAGCTTCGCAAAGACTCGAGTCAAAATACTGCTTTTAGATTAACTATTTCACTACCAATACACTATTTCTTAATTTGCTCCACTTTTGTTTTGGTTTATGAAGAAGTAAGGCACCAAAAAGATTTTATTGCATTCTTTAATTTTCAGGCGAAGTTACACCTTTGGTATTTTTTAAGAATAATTTGAGGGTAATCTTAGACTCGAAAGCAGAAAATTTTTTAAATATTGAGGTTCAGTGAAAAATCAAGTATTCCTATAATAAAGGTGAAATAACATTCTTCAACACCAGCATAAATTAGAAATGATTTTCTCCCTTACATACTGTAATGCAAGTCACTCCGAATGCTCACATGTTTGTCCTAGTCCATAGAAATGCTAGAGTTGTTACTCCTAATCGTTGCCATGGCTATAAGTAGCGTGATTCTAGCTCTCCCCACGTTCTCTTATCAGAGGATTTGTATTCCAGAAATAGCCAGAATTGAGGATTTATTATGCTATTATGCAAAAAGAGAAGCTTGTTATTCATTTACCGTTTTTAAAACTTTCAAGCAAAGAAAATCTCATTGCAGGAGCTCGGTATTTCATTCACTGAATGAGGAAGCCCTTCGTTCTTTGATGGCATATTCATGGCAAAAACTGATAATACTACAAAACAACTTAGTCTTGGTTTTAGTGAAAATTAACTTCCATTTCAAATGGCGGCCACACCATCGTTTACTGATTTACTATTTAGAAAAAAGAATTGGCTTGCATTGACTTTCCCAATGATAACTCAGAGGTGATGGCTCTGGATAAGGTCATTACGAGACAAATTAAAATTGGATATCAGGTCAGTTAGATCGTTAACCTGAACTTCAGAAAAATTAGCCAAATTAATTATACGTAATGGTGTGCTCGAAAGTAGGCCCGGAGAGTATCACCGGAAGATAGAATAAAAGGGCTTTCTCTAATGTGAGAAAAGAGAGGTTGCAAAATAGTCTAGGGACTGAGAATATCATATGCAAATATCATATTGACTTTATTCACAACATCCTTTTATATGCAAAAGCTGCTTATTAACGAATCAGAAACAGAGCCTTAAGAAGGTAAAGCAAGTGAGGTAGGAGCGCACCTTAGAGGGGTATAGGGTGAAATAACCCCCAACAGATAATCAAGCCGTCATCTCTTAGACAGAAAGTTGGTCCATGAAAAGTTGGTGGTGAATGATTGCGTGGCAGATAATGCAATGAGAACAAAAAGGTCGAACCTCGGAGGGCCATGTACTCCGAGTTATTTGGCCCTGTGAACCCCCAAATAGGGAAATTGGCTGGGTGAAAAAAATTACCTAATATAATGAGTCTGTGCAAATATATTGTAACACAATCTCAAAGTTGGGTAAGGTGATTTTCTGAACAAGAAATCATTTGTTTTCAGGGGCGCAACTAGGATTTTTAGAGAGTAGGGGTACAATCCACGAAAAGGGCACATAAAAACCTTTTAAAAGAAGATACGGTCTGTGAATATTGTTTTTCAGATTTATAAGCGGAGAAAATACAATGGGAGGTTTATTTATATCGTTGCTCTGAAGACCAATGACTCTTATTGCTATTCCCTATTACGGGAGAACAAGAAAAGGGGTCTGGGTTGAAGCACCTGGAAATTTTCGGGATTGCACGTTTTCCATGTTAGGGAAGCACCCTTCTTGATAAAGAGATGGCACTACAAAAAAGGCACTTTTGTTCATTTGCTGAAAAGGGCAAAGGTCAAGACCCCCACGACTCCCTAGTTGCGCGTCTGGTTTAAGGCACCAAACCCTAAGCAGATAATGAGTAGTCTCCTTTCTGTTATATGGTCTACGTTGTGGTACAAAGATGAAGTCATATTTTGAGTTTCCTACGTTTAATAGCCTTGATCTAGCACTAGTCAACAGTTCTATTATCCCAGCAGAATGCATTGGCGTTTTACTACATCCAACACAGTGTGTATTCTGGGATTCTAGCAAAATTGACTCACCATTTGAACAGGTAAAACTTGGCTAAACTTGGCGTAAATACTGCTAAAACTCGCCAAATTACAATTGATGAGTGTCTATAAAGGACTTTCCTAGCCACCGTTCTGGCGCAAATAGGGTGTACAGTATACAGTCTGGCATCCAACCAACTTTACTTGATCTATAAAGGTAGAGAAATCACAAAGAATGAGAGAAAATAGATCACTTGATCAAATGCATCGAAGACCACAGGTTTAGTCCTGCTAAGTGTAAGGCTACAGCCAAGTCCTTCAAAGATTGCTGTTAAGGAGAAGCAACGGCAAAGATAAATAGAATGGAATTATCGGCAGGAACGCAGGAACATATTTTTGAGTGAAGGGGCTAGGGAGGAGTGGTAAGCTGCCATTGGGAGTGGTGATGAGGGTCAGGGGCGGAGCCCCTTAAAAATCTTACAAGTGCGCCCTTAGATTGCAAGCAAACCCAATTTTTGAGTATCAAAGTACATCTTCTCTTAGTATTGATGTTGAAGATGGAAATCGCAGTCTTTTAATCAATTGAAGAAGCAGAACGACCACAAAAGAGTCTACATATTTCTTTATCGGTACTGACGACTGATCAAGGGTAATAAACAATTTCATGAAGACTATTCCATTTAACTGACTTATGAAGACCATTCCAATTTATCTGACTTAAACAATATGACTTAGACGGTGTGATTCGACTTGAACGTTTTGACTCATGCTTGAGTCTCATCTTCAGTATGAGGATGATATAAATGGGCGCAAATAAATAACATAGGATGGATCAATGAACACGTGATAAAAACCAACTTGGAAAGAAGCATGAGTAAGAACGTGGAAGGGAGCACTAGAGAGGATAAGAAATATAAAACTGGTAAACACCTTAGAAAGACCACTAGTATCTCAAGAGAGAATATAGAAACAGTACAGAAAGAACATGGAATAATTGGAACAGAACCATGGGAATAGTAGATTGCTGGGAATTGAGAGTTGGTCTATCCCCTTGAATAAAGAGGCTTTCATGAATTAAGAGATCAAAAGAATTGTCAGATTTGCTAATAATGGAGAAATCCTCTAGTGTTCCAATATGACCGGATTGCTTGATAAGATCCCAGATGGATGAAGAACTGGTAGAGGCACGCTTTCCTCCACTTTTATTAAGCCCAAAGTGCTCATAACAGCGAATCTTAAGATTTCTGAAGGTCTTACCATAATAAGTGGCATTGCATCCACTACACGAGCACTTATAAATAACATCTGAGCAAATAAGGGGCGGAAGAAATCCTTATACTTAAATAAAAAGGATAATCGTTTTGGAGATTTATATACAAATTGTAATTTGATACAAGGATAGTGAGATTTAATGAGTTTATTGATCTTGTTACGTATTTTAAAACAAAGATGACCAAGAAAATGAATGCAAAGGACAATGCGTTGTTTACTTTGTTTAGGATTATGAGGCTTAGTGTGAAGGGAAAATCGTTGAATAAGATTTCCTAATAACGTTATCAATAACTGTAGATGGGTAACAATTACTAATAAGGATGTGCTTAATTTTAACAAGCTCATTATGAAAGTTGAAGTAAGAAGAGCAGATAGTAAAGGCTCGTAAAACAAGAATACTAGTGAGGTTAACTTTGTACTTATGTCGTATGTGTTTTATTGTAGTTCTATATATGTAAAGTAGGCTTTAATTAGCTAAGTAGCTACTCGTACAGTCTACTATAAAGAAATTGGTTATTATTATTATTATTATCAGGCCGTAGTGTAGAAAATTCAGTATATAAGCCAGTAAATGTAGGTTTCCTATGAAGACTTGAGGAGAATCTATTACTATCTTTACGGATAAGGACGTCAAGAAAGGGTAATGAATTATTACCTTTTTTCTACTGTAAACTTAATGCTATTGTTACAATTATATATGTGATCAAGAAAAAGATTAACATGCTTTTTCATTCTTAAAGAGACAGAATGTATCATCAACATAACGACGGTAAATAATAGGTTTAAACCGCGAAGGACAATCATCAACGAACTATTTCTCCAAAGCCCACATAAACAAATTAGCCATAGATGGGCCCAGTGGGGATCCCATAGCCACCCCATCAATCTGATCGTATAATCTTTCATCAAAAACAAAATGAATGTTCTTAACAGCAAAACTGAGAAGCTTGCGGAAGTTAGGCTTGTCAAATTTTCAGCCATTATGCTCAATGATATCAAGATTAACAAAAAGTTGGTTAACGCAGAGATCTATACATTCGTCAAGAGGTAAATTAGTAAGTAGTGGACTAGTAACATCAAAGCTTGCCATAAAGTAAGAATGATGAGGTGAGATTTCGTTAACAGAAGAAAATGAATCTTTAACTGTATATTGATTAGAGGTGAGAGGTTGTAGTGTAGGAACAAAAACTTTAGCAAGCTTATAGTTATAAGTACCGATAGCAGAGAGAATAGGCCGAATGGGACAGTTACTATTATGAACCTTAGATGACTCAAGCACGAGTCGGAACGTTTATGCCGAATCACACCGTCTAAGTCGTATTGTTTAAGTTAATTAAACTGGAATAGTTATTTAATGGAATAGTCTTCATAAGTCAGTTAAATGGAATAGTCTTCATGGAAATATTCATTACCCCGGATCAGTCGTCAGTGTCGATAAAGAAATATGTGGACTCTTTCTGGTCGTTCTGCTTCTTCAATCTTCTCTTAGATAGGATGTGCTATCAATTGTAAAAAGTGGGATGGGGTGCAGTCCCCCAGCTCCGGTGTGCCTGATAGTGACTAGAACACAGCCTTCAAAAATGAATAGCCCATTACGGGTAACAAATCATGACCTCGATTCTCTAGCCGTTTGTGAAATCCTTCGAGTGCTTAACACAACCATAGGCAAAACTCACAAAATCACCGATGAAACTCTACGTAGAAAATAACAAAATCTCATTCGAGTTACAGCCAATATTACAAATTACTCTTTACTAATAACCAAATTATCAACAGACTTAAACATAGCTTCTACGGAACAGCCCTCTAGTTACAGAGTACATGTTCGAATTAACAAGCAAACGAAGACCAAAATGGGGTACCAATAAGATCAAACTAGACGCAACTCCAAGTTGGACTGCCTAAGTTGGATTGTGACAACAAGGTTTTTAAAGCCATGGTTTTGCGAGCAGACAGAATTACAGGGTGCTTGATCAAAGATGGGGACAGCGAAAAGATATTTGTAATGAAAAAGGAATTATATTTGAGCAGAATGCAATCACAGAACTCCAGGCCACAATTCACGGATTCTTCTATGAAATTAAACCACTATCAAATCAAACTCAATGCTATTTTATGGCATGGTCTCGTGATATGCTATGTTACACTACCTTTTTGAAAATTTCATGCTTCTTTATGCTAACCAATTCGTGTATTATCAAGAACAACATCACCTTTCTTCATATCCGCAACCACCAAAATGTAAATAGATCTGAATGTGAATATGGGAATTTTAAATCTCATCATATAAGTACGGTTTTGCTGTTGCTTCTCTGCCACAATCCCATCAAGTAAGAAATAGAGCAAACTCTTTCTGTGATGCAAATATTTTACGCAAATTTATGCTTAGTTACGATGTTCTACAGGGTTTCCGCGCTAATTTTACTTACAAAAATAAGAGAGTTAAGGAGAAAAAAGAAGGTGTTCTAGTAACTTTTATAGGAGAATCTGTCTCGATCAAAACAAATATCCATAAAAAGTAAGGAGATTTAAGAAGGATTTTGTGATATTTGCCCTTTCTTAACCAACAAAACACACAAATTCAACTCTATCAAGCAAGTTCTTACAGCGAAATTGCAAGACAACAAATATCAGATTTTTCCTATTAGAAGTTTCTACAATCCACTGGCGTGAAATTTCTCATATAAGACTGTCCTTTACAAAAACATCACAGCTTTAACTAAAAGTTTTATTTCTTAAGGAGATTCAAGAATATTTTGATAAATGTTGATATTAATTAAGGATTTCTGCGGATTTTAAAGGATATTTTCCTTTTTATGGATTTTAAAGGACTTCAGGGAGGCATGGGAACCCTGTTTTATACTAATCTAAGAAAATGTGTGCGTAGTTTGAAATTGTATTTGTTTTTCTATTATCTTCTGCCGTCGGGGAGACCTGCAATGGTTGCGCAAAACCATGCAAAAGCTCCCAAGCTGAATTCTTTCACTGAGCAAAACCACATGGTATGGGCGAAATGATATATGTCTTACCATGCACCTAGAATTTCCCATACACAAGCTGGGTGAATTAGTCTGTTCTGCTTTGTTGCCTCTCAATAGCATAGAGGCTCATTCCTCCTCATTACCACATACACGTACAAAGGAGATGCTACTTCCTAATCAAGCACATTGCTATTTCTCACAATGTTAGTCTTATTGTGATCAATGTGCACGGAAGAAAACAAAATATTCAGCGCTTTTACGTTAGAAATCCTCATTATAATCCATATCAGTGTTGCAAACAAGTTCTTACAGCTCCTGCTGTATATAATCTGGTGGCAGAGGGAGTGTTGCAATGTACGGAGCCACATCAAACATAGGCCAAGTATATTTCTTATCATGCACTTCCACCTCATCTTCCTCGATTTGAACTCCCTATGGCAAAGAAATATTATCTCATGATGTGAGAGAAAACGGCCAAGGTAGTAAGGAGATCTACACGAATATCTGACGCTAGAATAATCCAGTCATTTTCTTTTCTAACTACCAACAATAGTTCTTTTGCTAACTAACAACTCTGTTATGTTAATCTGAATCACACCACGCAGCGACAATATTACGTAAAACAAAAAGTTGCAAGCTAAGATAGCCAAAAGTCGCTTCAACCAATATGTATTTCTGTAACAAACAAAAATTCCCCCGTCGACTGGTACATCTTTAGTGATTCTGTAAACTCTCTAAACTCCTAAAATTAGAGACTACCGCCGCTCTTTAGAATACATGAATAGCGATGTCAAGGGAGCAATAGTACGATAGACAATGAGACTTAATGCTATTCATTAGGGCATTTAAAAAGTACTTCAAACGCAGCTGCAAGAATCTTATGCGATTTTGCTTCCAATATACGGCCATTAATCTTGGAAAACAAGTCTCCATTATCTATCCCAGTGTCTCCTAATTTCTCACTGCAGGTCAGCTTTTCCCTAGCAAACTAATCAATGGCTTCCAGGTTAGGGTCACATACAATGACACAGAGCCAGCTTCTAGGTGCTGCCCTACTCATAGCAATGACCCAGTGAAGTGGTAAATACTATCAACTCCACATGCTATCACAGTCTACCAGTAGCAGACACTTATGGGCAATTGCCTACCCCACAGTAATAATAGACATGGGGAGTTGTGAAAAAGATGCACAAATAATGGCTCAAAAGTAGCAACAACATACAACATTCAAGAGGGTTTTGCCCCGTCCCCCAAATAAATATCCTAGTGTTCACCATTGCTTTCCATACTCAAGCCATTCTTCATTCGATGCTCACGAAATAAACCGTATTAACATAATCGTACCTGCTCGGATAATTCGCCAAGTACAACTTTTAAAAGATCTGAGGCGTTTTTTCCCATTTCAGCTTGTGCCAATCTACAATTCATGAACAATCCGAATCAACATACTAGATCATAACATACAAAAGTACTCTACAAGATTTACATTCAGATATCCCTTGGACTAGCCCATTCCACACTCAGATACAATTATCAGGGGCGGCGGGAGATAATGTGGAGTGGATGCTGCCCAAGATCTTTCTTTACACCTTTAAGCAATACAATACCAAACATTTACAAAAACCGATGCCATTCGGAGTATGATTGGCATAACAACCCAAATGGCCATTTAACAAAAAACAAGAGATGCCAAGGACTATGCCAAAATCCTACCAGCTTCTCGTTAGAGAGGAGTCTCGTAGATGAAACGTTCAGAAAAACTTAGAAAATAGAAATATTGAATGAATCGAAAGATAGATAACTGAACAATACATTGAGGAACAATCACATGTATAACTAATAGTCATAAAGTAATAGAGCAGAGGATGAGATAGATAATTCAATATTAATTGTTATATGAGAAACGCTCTGGTGTACGAATGAACCGGACTGTTGCTGTTAAGATTTTTCGATGCTGGTTATAAGTAAATCTTTCATCAACACACAATATAGTTCGCACAAGAGCTTGATTTGGTAAATTTAAGACGCTATGTAGTTGCAGAACTTCGCTAATCGCACCAAGGAGATCACCCCTTTGTTCACTAAACGTACTTTTATAAGGAAGTCTTTTCTGGTCCAGTACTGAAACTTCCTCAACTTTTTCACGTTTCCAGTATCAAAACTTTCTTACGACTTTCTTAGCAAAACTTCTTGAGTTAATATGTTTAGCGCATGCACGTTAAAAGAAAGTAAAAAAACCTCCATGCACCCTTGAAATGATGAAAAATCTTAGTAAATAACAGAAGTTAAACTGTTATAGGGTAGCTAACATAACATACATGACATTTTGTACACAGATAAATCGAATTTTAAATACATAAAAATTTCGTCTCAAAAATCCATTACTGAACTTTCTTAACTTTTTGAGCAGCTGAGTACTACTTTCATATAAACCACTTTCTTACAAAAAATGACGTGTATACGTATGATATTGTAACAAAAAGTGCTCAGTGTCCTTAATTCTGTCATTTACTAGAAAAATTTGGTCCACTTTGTCACGAGTTGTGACTAAATTTATGTGACTATGGCTTACTGAGGCCTACTCTTAGCTTAAATTCCATATGTAGGTTTCTGTGGTGGTCGGATGAGAGAGAAGAGCTTGTTTTTGAATTAGCTTATTCCACTCTTTCAAACAATTTCGGTAGAAACTTGACCCAAAATGCTCAGTTCTCTCATTTAGTCGTCCAATGACAGCTTGATTTCTAAGAGCATACTTTGAACGGCGAATTGATGGGGTTGGATATCTTGTGTACTCAGATGTCAGTTTATTGATGAACTTAAAAAAAAAGAACAAGACGCATGCTCCACCTTCTATCATTCAAAGATTCCCTACCAAGCTCGTCGTATATATTATTTATTTAGGTGTCTCTCCAGGCCCCCGCTATTGCTAAACCAGAAGAGTACTGGACGGATTCGAGTCGCTCCATCAGGCGATGTAGTGTGACTTCATGGCTGAAATCAATCACTTTTTGTAGGATATGGTAAATGACGTCCCCATACTCAAGATGTGGACGTACATAGAGTTTGTAAAGTTAATTTAGGGTTTGCCTTGACAAGTAGTTGGATAAAAACCTAAGCAAGCCCAAGGTCTCAAAGAGAGTGTGGCATATTTGGCATTGCCCACTCACAGGCAACCTCATACTGCTAAAAGTAGATGGAGGGTATATCTCCTCAGGGCTACGTCGCTTGTCTATATTTAAAAGACAGCAAATCAACACTAGGCATCACTAAGTTACGTAACAGGTCACGAGGGTCGATAACGAGTTGAGACATGGAAAAGTTCTTAGAGTGTCTTAGACCTAATATAAACATTCTCTATGAGAAAGGTATATACATAAGAACAAATTAGCACCGAAAAGCTGGGAGTTGAAGAATTTGAATCAGCAATCTACTTTGCTATTGAGTAAACTAAGAAATATGGAGGCTTGCCTGGCTCAGTAGGATATTCTGAAGGACTAAGCCAAATTTCTCTCATGAGTATGTAGCAGATCGGAACTGTAAAAATTCATTAAGGAAAAGCAATTTTCTATTGTAAACCAAAGTGTGAATTCTCAGTCAACTACAGTACGGCATTACCTTTCTTTTGCAGTGTCTGATTTCAAATTGCCAATCATGCATATCAAGGATGTAACTTCACCACGTAAATCTTCCAAGTTGTAAGCGGATGTAACCATTTCTCCCTTAAGAAAATTCTCTTCAAGATTAAAATCACGCCCGATGGATTTTCGCAAAGTGCACTTTATGATTTGAAACAGAAGTTCAAAACTTAAGAAATGAAGTCTCGCAACAACGCAAGTTGAGACTTCAAATTGACTGGGAAAGGTACCATCAATTGGCAAAGGACGACAAACATTGAGTTGAATAGGATTACAAACTAGAGTGAAACGAAACAGAATATTACAAAGGGAAATTGAAAATGACAGGAAAACATTACATAAGGAGAAATAAAATGAGGTAAAGTAGAATCGAAAGAATAGCACTAAACACAACAATAAAATAAATTAAAATAACATGGGATGAACAATTTAGAACTGCTTTGCAATATACCTTTTCAATTTGTACCAGTTTCTGACGTAACAGAATGTAATCAAGAAAAACCTGTAACGAAATATAAACGAATTGAAAAGCGCAAACAAAAGCAAGCACAGGCAAGGATCAACGGTGTAGCTACTGGGAGTGTGGAGGTATTGCAACCCTGATACGCCTAGCAAGGATCAATATGCTTCTCAATCATTGATGGTTCGGTAATTAAACAACGGCTGACATTCATATAGAAGCATTCAGATCCTCAAAAAGTTATTCTGTGATGGTGCGTCATGTAACACATAAAACAAGGAACATAAAGATTCAGCTAAATATTTATATGAGTTCACTGATTTCCTCGCCGATCACACTCAGGTATTGGTCCATGAATTTGAATAGTCGCTAGTGTTGCAGTTGCGGAAACGAAGTTACCATTTGGCATGTGCGATCGCACTTGTCTCCAGGAAGGAACTGACAAAGCGCTTCATCGACATAAATAACGAAAGACTATAATACCTCTCCACTTTGTTTCCAGCATTTGATACTACAACTACGCTCTGGTAAAGAAAGTTGCAACAGCAGACTTCTTAAGGTTTGATAGTCTTCTGCGGGAAAGACGTGAAACTTGTCAGCTTAAATCTTAAAAATTGCACGACAATCTTCAATAATAACTAAAGGAATCCCGAAAAGTTATTGTGTCAAACAGTAGATATGATTAAAGGTAACATTGTTCTATTTGAGATACAGTAAATATCCACAAATAAGAACCTATAGTTTTGAAATAAGCCTGCTCGTGTTCTTATGTGATGAAGTAGTTCCAGCAGTCAGGATGCTGGTTCTTACCAGAGGGCCTAATACAAATACTAGAAATGAGGATAGTTGACCATATAGCATTCAAATACTATGGCAGTATATAGTTAACTACTCAAAGCTTTGTGGATCAGAATAAATGTATAAACCTGGCCATCTCAATTATGCGTGTACCCTTTTTGGAGGATACATGAAAGGGATTGATAGGCAAAAAGACTGAGTTCATTCTCAGTGGAGAAAAATGAGCCATTTTTAGGACCTAGTTGGGATGCTAAGCTGAAAAGCTTCTAATTATTTGACGTCAAAATATAAATTTCAGCCTGAAGGTTCTTATTAAATGAAGGTTCTTATGTGCGAGTTTTTGCTGTATTAAGCGAATCGTTTGTAACAAAATCTGGGGAAGATACACTCCTAATTACAGTATGCTGCTTTTAACGCCTTTGCTTCCTGACAACGCAAAACAGCCTGCATCAACGAGAATTCTAATTCTGATATGCATGTAAATGCCTAACTTTTCATTCTGCTCCAGAATTATGGCAGGTACAGCAATATTAACCTCCACCCAGAAACAATCACGCAAGGAAACAGAGCAGGGTTCCCACTCTTTTTTCAACAATTTTAAAAGGATATGTAGGAGAATTTGGAGGCTTGTTCGCCCATTTTCTAGGAGGCTTTGCAGATTCCAGAGAAACTCGGAAAGCTTTGAGGTATATTTGGGATTCAAAAAATAATAATGTATTCACGGTAGAATTTGAGAGAATTGATGATTTGATGATTTTTATCATGATAAACTATCACAAAATAATTTATTAACCAATATAACTGCTGAAAAGAAATTCAACCTATGAAAAATATAGGAAAAATTCAGGAGAACAGCAAAATATTCTGACATTTTATGATTTTCTAGGACTTTTATGGGTAGCTCTCTTTTTCTAGGATATTTTAGGATTTTTTGGAGGCGTGGAAACCCTGCAAAGGAGTGAAACAACAATCGCAAAACCGTTGTTCAACAATTGCATGAAAAAATGAATATAAGTACCATCTATTATTGCATCTGCAGCTAATTCTGTAACGATAACTTTATGTGCCTCATTCCATTTTCCAGCTTTTAGCAAATAGAATGCTTCATCATATGACTGCGATGAGTAGTGAGCATGCTGGGCCTTCAAATCGACAATTATTTAAAAATCAAATATCAGGAAGACCAATGGCTTTTGCTTATAAAATTTCCCAAGTTTTCCCTCATTTCTTTGGGCAATTGAGGAAATCCCCTGACGCTCCCTTTCAATGGCAATTCTAAAAAATCTGCCCAATTTTCAAATAAAAAAACAGCGTAATTTGCAAAATTCCTGGCTTTTCTCCACACTTTCATTAAATTCTTTGATCCCCCTGATTTCCATGACATATATTGAACTCCCTCACAATTCCCGGGTTTCCTCGTTCGCTGGTCACTATGACTAATGACAACACTAAACAAGGTACATTGCGGGGTTGGATAACCTGTAGCAGAATCATTGAGGGCTCACAATCCAATTAAATGACATAACGCATTCAAGATAACAACATAATGCATTCACCGTAATCAGCCAGGTACTAAGTGTAGGGGTAAAAATGTAGGTAAATCGTCTGTGCTGCTGTGCAACGCTCGTAATTAGTTACGCGCAGCAGAATGTGTTTTTCTCTTTAATAATAACGTCTTATCCTTTTAATGGCATAAATCGAATTAAGAGTTGAATTGTTCGCATTGCTGTCTTAGAATTGCGAATGACATCAATTTGTATCATGCGTCATTACCACATCAATTGATAGAAAAAGAAAGGAGAGATGATTGTTCATTTAGATTGATAATGACGTGGATATAAATCAAATTAGTGCAGTAATACTACACAACTTCATAACACTTGAATGGATTGGAGCAGCGGTCGCCAGCCTTCTCATTCACCAAGGACCGGTCATTGGTCGCAAATGTTACTGCGGACTGGGGGGAATGGGATCCACCTTGTAATAATTTGCAAGCTTCTCATTCTGATTTAATATATAAAAATACAGATATCGTTATAATTAGGCAATTTGCATGTGGTAAACTTGGTATAGCAAAAATAATGATAGTTATTAAACATTTTCCTCCTCTCCCCTCCCCTACACACCACTCTGTTGGTGAGAGACATTCGCACACTCCCTGACTCTGGTTACTTTGTAAGTTCAAAATAAGATCCAGACACGCCACAAATCGAACACAAAGTACCAATTTAAGCAATCAAGTAACCAGGATGTAACCGAGAGAATCTTGTTTTTTTCAAAGCAAGAGCTTGTTCCCATTAACATTTCTCGGCCCGCGACCCATTACCAGTTGATCTAAAACCGGTGCCGGTCCGCTGGATTAGAGTACGGACCGCCAGATTAAAGTACGTACCTTTGCCTCATAAATCCATTGAGGAGGTATCTTCATAGACTCAATAAGTAATTTCTCTTTCGTGCTCAATACGTCACATCTACTATCAGCATGACAATGCCTTGAAATTGTTTCTCGAACAGCAGCCTCTCTCCTAAACCAAAGGAATTGTAGTCGTGACAAAGGAAAAAGAGGGTAAAGAAGAAGCCTAAAAGGTTAGAATTGCAATGCTGCGGGGCCTCCTCCTCATCTGCCCAACAATGCTCTCACAACCAAGAATGAATAAGAAAATGAAAGTGTTGCAACATAATTCAAGATAGAGGACTTTGATGTGGCAAAAGGTAACTCAATATTCTCACTAATTATAAAAGGTGCTCAGAGCTTTAAACAAATGCCATTTTTTCAATGTAAGGTAACTACAGTATTGGTAGTTGCAGATTTGAGGTGGTAACTGACATAACTCTGAGAGTGAAAAATATGGACATTGACCAAAGCAACTGTAAATTTTCTGAAAGTGTTTGGAGCTCTTGTTTAAAGCTTACCGTCATGCTTCACACATATCAAAGAAAGGAAACAACAAGCTTTAAAGCTAAGACAAAGCACAATCACAAGCTGGAAATATTAGGCAGAATTTCTGGCAGTTTCCCCATGTTTGAGGCATGAAAAATATGTTGAAGATATGAAGCACACATATGCGTGCAAAAAAGCACTTTTCCCATTCAACATTTGCAAAGAATAACCAAGATTTTTCAACTATATCTAGAGAGAATTAAACCTTTCACCTAGGAAAACTATACAATATAGCTTATTTTAGGAGATTACAAGTTTATTTCTGCTTTCAAGAAGTTCTACCTAATTATCTAGAAAACCAAAAATATATGTATAATGTATATATGGTGAAAGAAGTATTTTCACGATGGAGTAGAAATTTTTGCGGAATTGCCCTGTTGAAAGAGCAGTTGTACACACCTGCTGATTGATACCTTAGCGTCTACTTATAACTGGCCTAATGACAACACATAGCAATAAACAAGGCTAAAAGACTAGCAATAGCAACAACAAAAGGGGATTACCCCAATAAATAAAAACAATAGGTGGTCTAACGCAACAAATCACATCCAACAACACCTTGATAAATCTTTTTGAGGGGAGGGGGCGATAAGCTCATGAACGCTGTCAGTTGTTGCTACCTGTGACATTGTCACAAATCGTTGTCTAACATAATTGGGGGGTGGTGGTGAGGGCTCCTCATCCCCCCAAGGGTCCGCTACTGCAAGAGAAATGGAGTAGGGATATACAAAAAAGATAAATAACAGGTATCATTTATTGGATTGCACAAAGGATATGCAAAAATCGTTCTTGGGTAAGTAGCGTAGAGCTAGAAAGCATAGGGTCAAGCTAATAAACTAATTTTGTGACTCTTTTACTGAATACACTGTCATTGGTCAATATGAGGGTCTTGTTTAGCAATGGATGGAATCCTGATAATTCTCCATGGCTACCATTCCAACTTCGCATGTTTAATATGTGCAAATTACTATTGCAGCTGCAGGTCTGCATGAAATTTATTGGACAAAAGATATAATACCTTAACATATTAGATAAGATAAATAAAAAACCTTTTGTCGTCTCTTATGTGTAGCAATATGAAGACTGCCCATTCCCACAATCCACTAGCTTCCAATTGTGATGCAAAGCCGACTTGAATTAGGCAATGATACGCTTCTGATATATGTGTGTAACCTAATGATTCCAATACTTGTTGAAGTTGCCAGCTAAAACGTGAAGTTTTCTTAGAAACATACTGTATAAACAGTTTTTAAATTAAGAAACAAACTATCTGGCATCAGCCTTAATGTCTCTTAATATTTCGTCAAATCTAGCTTTAAATCTAGATTAGGCAATTGTAATACAAAAAAAGGATGTTCAGGTTTGTGATGTATGCAATGGATGTTCATTCTATTTTCTTGCTAGTTTGATCAAACATTTACAAGTAAAAACAGTTTTTGCAAGTTATTATTTGAAACTCAACGTGCCTTTGTTTCTTAAATTTTTCCTAATTTTTTGCCTAATTTCAGTCTCATGGTCTATAAAAACCGAGTTTCTTACAAAACAATTATGTATATCACTGAAAGCAATTAATGTAGTGATACGCAACTTTTTTTTATAAAAAACAAATGGAGAATTTACAGTTTCTTAATTCTTCTTGAGTATATATTACCATAGTAAGGTGGACTGTAAACATGCAGAGAAAAAAGGAAAATTAAATCAACTCATTTCACGTACCATAGCTGGTAATCAAGCGGATCAGACGTGTACGTGTCAGGACAAAGTACTTTCTCAAGACGATGAGATCTTTTGCTGAACAGTTTAAGAAGATGAAAGCAAATATCTTTTGGCTTGGATTTAGTTTCCTCTTCACTTTCTTCTAGATAACGAGATTTCTCACGAGCATAGTAAGGTCTTGGACGAACAGCATACGCTGAATATGAATTTGTTCCCTACAGCCATAGTAAAAGACGGTGAATACAAAAAATCAGCGGAGTCGTACCGATTTATACATACAACAAAAGATGGTGCTACCAAGATGAAAATATGCCGGCCACAACTCAAACTTTAAGTCTATTTGATAACTTTGGAAGGTAAAAGAGTCAAAGAAAAATTATAAATGCCGTAAATCCTCGAATTAGCCTCCCCCCTGGGGGAGGCTCATTAGAGGATATTTTTCTACTAGTACACAATTTCTTTGATGTTACATATACAAGCAATAGGATATTTTTTAAAGGACAGACGAATTTTCGTTAATTAATGGGTGCTTTTTCGTTCCTAGCTCTATAAAGTACTAACAGACTCTCAAATAGGTACAGTCACATACATGGGTGGGGGCTTACACGAGGGGGGCTTAGCAATTTGTAGCTCTAGAGTGGGGGCTTAATCGATGATTTACGGTGTGACCGAAATGAATACGGCTACCATTTTAAATTTGCTTAATAAAATGGCCAATAAAAAGGCAAACGTTCACATTAGATTTATCTGGCATTTTCAGGTTCCTTTCAATACCTTGGGTATTTAGTGCCTCCTGTATTAGAAAACAGTAAAAGATGCTTTGCAAAGAAGCCTCCTTTACAATAGCATATTCTCATGCTATGTGCATTGATTGGCAAGGTCATGGCAAACACGGAAAAAAATAATTAACTAGTAGAAGCAACTGAAACACATACATCAAGCTAACAAAAAATAATCACACCTTGTATGCGTTCTGGTACTCTTCCAAGGCTTTGGCAATAGAGGTTGTTGTGCTGCAGTAAAACCTAAAATGGAAAGCACAAGAAAATCAATAGATCAGAGGAAGCAATAAGAAGATAGCTATGTAATTAAGAAGCAAAGTTAGTTATGATGATATCAGGAGTATATACGGAGAGAGAGTGCTTTGCAATGGCTGATATCCAAGCATAAATTTAATCTACTGCTCCTTGGAAAGAAGGGATGAAGGAATTGTAAAATATTCCGCATGATTTGTACAAAATTTTATGTA
>WIPJ01017754.1:118223-131503 GCA_018155075.1 Cassiopea andromeda | reverse complement strand
TATATAAATTCCTTTCATAGTGGCATTGATCAGTTTGGATGAAATATGCTTTTGCACTCACTGAAACCGAGAGACTTACAAAGAGCAACAAAAGATTCAGAGGAAGATCTTTTAGTCCTAAGGAGGGGCCAAGGGTGGCGGCCACCACCCCCTAATGATGAAAAAGTTGGTGTTTGAGACACACTTAAATCTGCAATAAAATCGATCATTGGAAGGTAGCTTTGAAATTGCAAGTGCAACTGCTCTTTTCTATCTGGAAAAGGACGTATCTTTATATTGAAAAAGGCATTTCACTAAATTTAAAGGGTGTGGTAAAAAATTTTCCTGGTGGCTCCGCCTCCTTACATCTTTCCCCTAACCAGATGGTGCTTCAATGCTGGCTATGACAGGGGGCTATAGACCCCCTACCCCTAGTTAACTCCCTAACTACCCTCTACCATCCCTCCCGGCCACACCCTTTTTTATACTCCTAAAGGTGCGACCCTGTAAAAGCATTTGATTATACTATGTTCTGCCACGCTATGATAGAATTCAGTACTGCACGGGCTACAATACCTTGGCAAACCTAGGGAAAACATTGAAGACCGTGTGAGTGTGGAACGCATTGGGAAAGTTTTGCTTGTTTTAGAATAGGTATGATGTTTGGTCTAAAAAACAACAAAAAAAATAATAAATCCTGAGCCAACATACGTAATGTGCTTAATTAACGGGCATTTTCGTTGACGTAAGAGATTTACTAGATGAGAAAGCTCCACCAACGCATTCCGTAGTAGTCAAAATCTTCAACAGAGGGGTCTTTCGTGCTTCCTGCTACTACTAAGAGCAACTTATTTCACCACGCAAAAACGAAGATTTAACAGCAAAAGGACTCCTAAGGAGGAGGCTTCTTCGTCCAAGCACTGAAACTCTCTAAAATTTTCACGATCCCAGTATCAAAACTTTGTTAAGACTTTCTTAGCAAAAGTTTTCAGTTCCAATAGTTGCGTATGCAAATTAGCGGAAAGTGAAAGAGCGACGTGCACACTTGAAATGATGACAAAGTTTGGTAAACAACTTTAGTTAAACTGCTCGAGAGCAGCCAACATAACATATATAACATATTATACACAAATAAATCAAGCTCTGATATCACATATATACTTACAAACATTTTTAGATCTCAAAAATTATGCACGGAACTCTCTAAACTGTTTGAGAAGATGAGTACTACTTTCCTATAAACCCCTTTCACATAAAAAAGTATACTCCAAAACCAATAAAACGAATACCACGAATGTTAGTAAAAGCTGAATTTTAAACTGGTGAGTAGCCAAGTGGCCCAGCCAGTTCCGTTAGCTTAACTGAAGTTAAGCATGGCTGTGTACGGTCAGACACTGGATGGGCGACCTTCAAGATGAACGACCAAAACAGCTCACTCCGCCGTCCTTCGGAAGGGACGTTAAACTAGGGGTCCCATGCCAGGATGCGGCATGCATAGTAGGCCTAAATAGCTGAATAAGCTAGGTATAACAGCCTACTCAAAATAAAGTAAACAACAACAACAACTAGTTTTACTCCAGGGAGATTTCCTTAGTAAGGCCCCGTTTACACTATACCGGTTGCTATCGTCGCGTTGCGTCATGAAATGATCTCTGTCGGATAGGGCGATCGTTTACACTATATCGGATAGCCACAACAATACGGAATGCCTTTCATATCACCTACAGAGCGAAGTGACTTTCCATCTCATTTGCGGAGTGTCTCCTACCAGATAGCTTTTTGCATGATGTAAATGGTACTCCCTATCCAATAGGAAAATTGCGGCGCAACGATAGCTATCCGGTATAGTGTAAACGGGGCCCAGTTTGAATGAGAACCAAATTTTATGGGCCAGGTGGCATAGCAGTTAGAGCGAATGTTTCTTGTGCGGTGGGCGAGGTGGCATAGGCCTTCGGCTCAAGTCCGACTAGAGGAATTGACAGAATGCTCGCTCACTGTTCAAACAGCAGCAAATGGGTACCTGGTGGCAACACTGGGGAGATAAAAGTGGCAAGGAAAGGAACTGGCCACCCTACCCCACATGCCGATGGCTCAGGATAAGTGTCCTCTCTAACAGGCACTCCCCTACGAGTTTAAGTATACGGGACTATTTTTACTTTAACCATTTACTGAATTTTATCAAGAGATTCTTACTCACCATCAAGTAAGAATCTTCTTCTGTCCCATCCGTTATGCGTATGCTTCCAACTGTAACACTGAAATCTGGGCACACACTTTCGTATGGAATTCTGCTTCCAAACAGTATCTCTCTTTCACTAGCCCGTGGCTTTACCACTCCGGCGTCTCTATGCTTTGGGTCGCCAGTATGCAACAACGATAGCTTTGGGCCCCAGCCAACTCGAAACCTTCTGCCATTAACAAGTCCAGCATCGCAAATTTGATCTTCTTTACTGGAGATACTCGAAAGTTGAATCGAAATCAGGCGTGGCTGTCTAACACTAACTGTAATTCGAGGTTCCAGATACTCCTGTGCTCCCTGTGTAGTGGTTAGTAATGTATCCAGTTGTCTCTCATGTGGAGCTATTGAGAAGGAAAAATTTGCACAAAAACATTAACACTTCCCTAGTTTTCGTGATAATTAATGACAAACAAGTATTGTAGGGTGCAGAGTGGATTTCAAGAGTTTTTTTCTTATACAATTCTTCAAAAGCCCTTGTGATTCCCTGATTCTCTTCCCCCAAAACACTGTACGACCATTTTAACAATATGATCACTATCTACTGCTAATCTAAGAATGCGTCTTAAGTTCTACCGTATGACTATTAAAGAGTGACCACTAAATAAAGCGACCAGGAACAAGTGGAAGTACAGCCTTATTTGCATTCTCACATAACTCACTTTTTCTGACATTCACCTAATTTCAGAACCAGGGCATATAAAAAGCCACACCCTCCCTAACCTTAGCATTCACCAGCATTGGCACGTAGTATTTTATACAACGCAATTTGAGAGTAAATTAACTACTAAAGTCCCATCATGGCAGCTTTAAATGAACAAGTAAGTATAGGCTACCAAGCTTCTGTAAAGAAATTCAATAACCACTTATTTCTTGCAAAAAAACGTTTACGTAGTCACTATTGCATAAATGTCCTACTGTGGAGCATAAAAAACTTAGATTGGAATAATATGCAAGTCAACCAGGGGCGTAGCCACAGGGGGCGCGGGGGTGCCGCACCTCCTAATATATAGCTTTGTCGGCACATTTGCCAAATATCAATAGTGCTCGTCAATATTGCATTGCTGAGAACACTTAAGGAAAGTCGGCAAATTGGGCTCGAACTCTGCTTGTCGGTAAATTGGGGCTGTGTACCCCACCAATAATTGTCTTGTTAGCTTCACCCCTGAAGTCAACTACACCGTACTATATAGAGACTTTATTTCTTAGATTGCCAGATAAAATTTTAATGCACGTCTTCCGGGGATGTAGATTCAAAAAATGAGACTATTTCTATAAAAATATGCAAGCTAAGCCTTAATCCAAATGCTTCTCGACCCTCGAAATGAGCTCTCTAACTTCATAAACACTACTTCCTAAGGAGATATACCGCAACACCAAAAGAGGCATGATACCCCCACTTGAAGTAGAATGCGTGATGAACACACAAGCTAAACCCTAAATTCAGCAGTGTACTTTTCAAAATGATAGCAAGCTGTATCATAGTACAACACCTTTCTCCTCTGATACAAATGTTGATTTCAATAATTTTAGTCTTTTTGGAACTGTGCCTGGGCTTTGTGTCATTGAAAATGATTGAGAAAGTAGAGAATGCTCCAAGTCTTCGATTTCACCTACAACTTTCCGTTGCATGTTGAATCGCTGATGTAGTATAGTTTCCCTTACACCATCACCAATCAATGATCGGTTTGCAAGACTTTTTTCTCTCGGGCTAAGAACTTCGTCATCATAATCAAATAAAAGCGCCTTCATCCCTTGTACTCGTTCTGGATTCACTCCTGAAATCTTAGCAGACTGTATGCTGGTAGGAAACGATTCGATGTATTCAGCCATTTCCTGCGGTTCTCTGTCTACAAAAAAGCAATGGAAAAAATATCGTATTCAAAAACCAGCCATCTTTCATACCCACACCTAACTACAAAGGAACAATACTCTCGGGTGTTTAACAAAAAATGGATCCAAGTAATATGGAGGTTGAACTTTTCTTCATATCCAATAATCTAGGGGGTTCAATGAACTGGGGGTCGACATTGCTATTTGTTAAATAACTTTCAAGCAATTGCTTCTTGCCCTGAGGTTTCGATAAATAGGCCTTGCAAAATGGCCCTCTCCCAGTTTGAAAAATATGGTTGTCTCTTAGTAGGACTTCTTTGTCTCACTCGGCATTTATAACAAAACAGCTCAGATCAGAATGGAAAATTAGAATTTCCCTTTCCAAATAATGGCTGTGAGGTAATGGATCCCCAAGGATGTTTCCATTTGCAATGTGGGCAATGATGCATAGGACTAAAGATAACTCAAGAGGCAATAAACGGGAGTTCATTGGGCCGGATAAAATCTCAAAAGAATTAAAACACCCAAGATCAGCTTTAAAACTGCTAACCAGTAGAAAAGTTCAAAACAGCTTCTCCAAATCTCATGTGCGAGGAGAATTTAGCAGTTTACTAGCTGAAAAATTCCATACTAAAAATGAAATTTTTTGGAATCTTAAAGCAGAAACAACCATAAACATCTACTAGATTTTCATGGGCTTGCATTAAAAAATTTAAGAAATTACCCTATAATTATTAAACGGTTTACATTCAAAACCAACACTGAATTTTATTGGCTGACCATACAAACAAAAGTAACTGTTGCATCGGTGCAGTCCAAAAAGTGTGGACTTATGAAGGTTGTGGTTACATGAAGTAATGGATCATGACGTCGCTCCTTCAAGTGTAAACGCCTCATCAAAGCATTTGATCACTAACGGAATTTTGACTCGTACCTTGTCAATTGTGGAAAAGACATATGAAGATAGAGAAATATGAATAAAATAGAAAAAAAAGGGAAGGAACTATTTTTGTAAGTAGAGTCATACCCTGAACTGATGTTAGTGCCTCGTTATCTGCTTCAATTTCAAGACGATCAACTTCGTTACTGATGTTTTCAAGTTCAAGCCCCTCTTTTTCTGACATTTCTAACTTCTCCTTCAATAATGCTTTTTCTCTTCGCAATGCTTCCTCTTTCTCTCTTTCTACCTCCTGCGGATGTGATAACGAAAAAAGTAATGATTGATTTTGGAAAGATGCAAGACCTCATGGTGCTTACGCAATAAATATGTTAAAGATAAGCAAAAAGCAAGGATGTCGAGACAGAAACAGGCTGAGACAGTAGCAGGCTGCAAAACAGATAGGCTGAGACAAAAACAGACCGAGACAAAAAAAGGCTAAAGGAAAATCAGGTTGGAAAAGGAATAGATAGAAACAGGCAGATACCTTCAATAAGAAGTGTACATACAGCGAAGTACCGACAGAGAGAGGCGCAGGCAGAGAGAGGAACAGATAGAGAGGAACTGGCATACAGAGATATAGATAAAGGTATAGACAAAGAGAAGTATAGATGGAGAGAGGTATAGAGAGAAAGAGGTATAGGACATAGAAAGGTATAGACAGATAAATGTACATAGAGAGAGGCATAGACAGGGAGGCATAGACGGAGACAGGTATAGACGGAGAAAGGTAAAGATGGAGAGAGGTAAAGACGGAGAGAGGTAAAGACGGAGAGAGGTAAAGATGGAGAAAGGTAAAGACGGAGAGAGGTAAAGACGGAGAGAGGTAAAGATGGAGAGAAGTAAAGAGGGAGAGAAGTAAAGAGGGAGAGAAGTAAAGAGGGAGAGAAGTAAAGAGGGAGAGAGGTATAGACAGAGAGAGGAAAAGACGGAGAGAGGCGCAAACTGAGAGACAATAGAAGAAAAACAGTAAACCGTTCTCATACATGCAGCCTTAACACTAGCCTCCAACTGAACAATCAAAAATCCCATTTGGAAACTGCAGAAGTACATCAAATTTAGCACGGAAGTGCCTCGAGGGACAGACAAGCTATTAGAAAAGGTAAAAAGCTGCAACATACATTCCTCAAAGCTGTGGCCTTCATTTCAGCAGCCAATTTCAATTTCTTCAAAATATCACCCTTTTCGTCGTCTTCAAATAGCTGCTCATTTAGTCCATATCTTGTAAAATGTTCAACCTTTAAATATAAAAAGAAAAACAAATTATATGCAACATAAATTCGAATACACGTAAACTCATATACATCAAGTGGCTACAATAAAAAAGTGTGTAACTTTCAACAAAATATCACACCTTGAGTAAGCAGGAAGGAAAAGAGGAGAAATAAATTAGAAGTAACAAGCACTAATGAAAAGGTATAAAAGCTCAGTTGTACAATATTGAAATTGCAAGTCTATCGACTTTCAACAGTGAACTTAGCACAAACAACTCCACCGATTAAATACCAATTCTCCATTAAATAGTTGATGAAGTCTCACAGTTAATACACACAGTAATCTTTAGTCTGTTGGTACTACGGAACTTAACCAGAGCACGAAGAAGCGGCTCTGGCTTTACCATAACAGACAAAAGTGTTAGCACTACTGCATTGAACTGAAGAACTACAAGCATGGTCACTGATGATACTCAGAAGGAGAATGCATTCTGGACAGAACAGAAATGAAGTAGCATCAAAGTATTTAACGAATTGGTTAGAACTGGTCGAAGTGTGTACAAAATTAATAGGCCATGGTAAAGGTTGACAAAAACCAATCAAAGTACTTCAACACTCACATGGTTGCCACTAGTACTTCAGGAAAAAATTCCTTGACTTTCCTTGATACTTTCAGTGAAATCCTATTCATTTCTCGCTGATTTTCTCTGATACTCTTATAACTCTCAATTAGGATTTTATCTTTTCTTTGAACAGATACGGTGTTTGGGAGGGCCTGAGAGCTCATTAATTTGCACGAACGCCGAGCGATGCTCACAGGCAAAGAAAGTCGCGCTTCAAATTTCTGAAGGCACATCAATATCTGCATTTGGCCATCTAATGCATTCAACTTCTTCTGCAGGCACATTTTTCTCAAATCTGCGTTTGCAGGCACAAACTACTTTTAATGAGAGCTGGGGGCCTTTATCCTATTTTTGGCAATTCAAATTTATGGGTCCATAAAACACAGAACCGCGTTTCATAATGACTGCACAGGACAGAATGATATACAAAATAGTAAAATTTGGCGATTGTCATACACAAGTAAAAGCGCCATTGAGTAAAGAGAAAGTCATTGTTCTGAAATAAAACAACAGAAAATTTATAATTTCCATGATTTCCCTGATTTTTGAAACATCTTTCTTTCCCCCTGATATTCCCTGAGTGACAATAAAATCCCCTGATTCCCCTAATTTGGTGGCGACCCTGACTCAGCAGACTAAAGCTACAAGTTATATCAATAATTACCTGAAAAACCCAGGTCCCAGAATCTGGCTTGTAATCAAGGAAAACTGCACCCATTACAGACGATTTTTCTTCCAATCGCTCAATAAAGCCTGATTTCTTCAATCGCTCGGGGCTCTAAAAGAACAAAATTTTTGAGTGCATAACCTGATTAGATTGCACCATACAAAATTTTTTTCAATATAATAAAGTATATAAAAAAGCATTATAATCAGCTTCTAACATAAGTTACCGGGTAAATTAAAAAAGATTATCACCTTGATGGGTGTAAGAGTGGATTTGTCGTTAGGCCACACTTTATGCAAACTTATTTCGGATCTTTTGTTCAGTTCCTCTCCAACATCAGGTTTTCCTTCATATTCATCAGGATACACCTCAACCTCTCGTCTTCTGAATGAAACTGAATTGAAGACATATATACACATACTATATACATACATAACATCTAGGAACATCCAACCATGAATAGGCTAACACAAATACTACAACTGCTTTCAAACATGCTTTCAACACGAGACTCCAGGCCTTTTGGCCACTTGACCACCAAATGCAATTACGACGAGTGCAATAAAATAGTCATCAGACTTCGCAGAATTTCTTCCCATCTGTCTCCCACGACGGCAGTGCAATTTTTGTATTTTCTGCTTCAGCATTTTACCTTCGAAACACGACCGTGGCAGTTGTAAAAATGGTGGCAGCCAGCTCATAGTGCGAAATTGATGATATGTTGATATGAGAATCTTCCACTATTTTGTGCAATTATACAACAGGGTATCTGCCACATCAGGAAAGTCGCTTTCTCTGATATTTTTCTGATTTCTACCCTGTTTTCCTTGATTCAATTTACGACCTGAGCAAATACCACACACTACACTTATCAAAATGCAAGGCTATTTAAGCATACCATCGCCCATTTAAGCAAAGTGTGCTCTATTTCTATCATGGAAAATGAAAACCAATAATTTCATTATAGGCATAATGTGTCTTCTTCCGAGCTTTTTTAGTGTATCAGGAAAACGATTGATTGAAAAAAAACAAACATTTTCCTTAACATTTCTCTGATTTCCTCTAACATTAACCAAATTACCTGACTTTTCTCTGACTTCAATTAAGTACCTAATTTGGTAGACACCCTGCACAATTCTATGGTGTTCAAGGATTATAAACTTACTTATTTTATCAAGGTTTAGATCCTTGACATCAGTTACTCCCAAAAACTTTACTTCGCCATAATCCTCTCTGCCAACAATGAAATTCTTCACTAAACATTGACCTTTTTCATCCACCATTTCATTCAGTTCTGCAATAGTTGGGACTGTGTAGTAATCGGATCTACAAAGAAAAAACAAACAAACAAATAGAGATGAATATGAAGAAAGAGAGGGGGTTAAATATACAGTACATCCAATAACTGGGAGCTTCAGAATTCACCCCCAAAGTAAGTTCGATCTCGACACAACGTACATCAACACAAGTACCGATGATGGTGTTAAATGCCGTCTTTTTATAAAGTATACTCTTTTTATAACAACCAGTAAAACTGAGATTCTGGCTGGCCATTCTTAATTTTTCAGAAATTATGAGGCTGAGTTAATCTTAATTTGTTTTTGAATTAGTAGGGTGTAGGTAATTTGGAAATGGATACAAAGTCAATATACAAGACAACATTGGATTGATTGAGAGCACATTAGCGAAGTGTTACATTATAAATGGTCTCTTGCATATCAATGTATTTTATTGAAAATAGCTTATATAAAATCATAAGTAAAGACTTCTAGCATAGTATCTATTTTTCGCTAAGGGCAACTAAATCACGGAAATCAAAGGTGAGAAGTGACAAGGCTGTCAATTCTCTTCGGGCTAACAAGGAAAGGACTTTCTATGTCCATATGATTGTGGAAAGCTCATGCATCGTTGTCCAAAACTACATCTTCCGACAATGCTTCATTCTCAGCCTTGTTCTTAAATTGTTCTTAATTTTCTCCCAAATTTCAGGCTCGTGCTCTTGTAAAACTTTTTTTATAAAAAAGGAGTGTAGAAGTTCATAAGCAAGCCAGGACTAGCTAATTATATCACTACAAATTAAGCCTGACATTTACTTACCTTTCAAGAGTAATACCGCTTGGACTTTTATCAGCATATCCAACATCGTTATGCAAATCATCAGCACCTACATCATTTCCTTCACCGGTTAAACCTGAGGCATTTTCACAAACAACGCTTTCTGTAGAGGTACCCACTGCTCCAGTTTTCTTCCTTGCTTCCTGTAGTGCAGGTGACTCGACGAATGAAGTTGAAGTGGTACTTCCTTCAGTACTTTCATCACGTGGCTGTGCGGGGTAAACAGGGACCCTCGAGAGAAGCTCCTCATCATCGTCTTCATCCGTGATACGAAGTCTTAATGGTGAATTTTCAAAGCTTCCATCCAAAGTACTCTAAAATAGTAATATCAAGGCATTTACTAACTCCAGAAGAATACCAAAATCCCAGGACGTAATGCCATAAAAGAAAACCACAGGAACCTTAAAACTTGAACTCTCAGGTGAAATAAAATACATCATTTCTTAGCACGGTGGCATCCCCGTAAGAATCACTAGAAATTCCTGCATTCCATAGTTGCTAATATTGGCATAAACGGCATCCTATATAGGTGGCCTATTTTGATTGGAAATAGAGAAAAATAAAGCAGGCCTGATTCAGGCCTTATTAAAAGAAATGTGTGCCCGCAAGCGCAAATCTGAGAAACGATGTTCCTGCAAAATAGATGGTGTAATGCAGATTTACACCAAAGTGCCAGCAGAACTTGAAGCATGACATTTTGTATCTGCGGGTGGCTCTCGGGTGCTCGCGTAGACTAATTAGCTCTGGCTTTAACATTAATTTAACCCAACAATACTCCAAAAGGAAAGGAAAATGTTTCTAGCACATTTGCCAGTCAAGAAAGTGTTCATTTAACTAATGTCAAAATTCCTGTAGCATATCAGTCTGAAAATTGTCTACTAAGAAATAGACATGGGAAGCTAGCACACTTTAGAGTTCACGAAAGATTTGTACATGGAAGTAGGAACCTGGGGGAACAGAGGGCACGTGCCCTCCCACTTTGTCATAAATTTGTAAGTAAAGCGGCCCTTTTCAGTTTACATAGTCGCCTTTCTTGCATGTGAAGGTACCCCCTGAATGCATGCAAGTCCCTCGATTTATACGTGTAGCTGCTGAAGAAAAACTAGGAAATTGAAGAAATTGCAGACAGCTTCCATGAAGGAAATTTGCAGAAAGAGAAGCGCTAAAAGAACATCAGGGTTTATACGGACTTTCTGAAAAAAGTTCCCCTGACTTTTGCTTCAGAAGCACAAATTTTCCCTGACCTATTTCTCTAAAACCTATATGTTTTTCCCTGACCTCTTCTGAAAAAGTAAATTTTTCCTCTGACCTGATTGGATTAATAATGATGCAAGTAAAAAATAGCAAGATATTTATTTTTCAATTTAGCAATATATAGATATTTTAGAAACTTTATACAAAAAAATATGAAGAATTCACTTGAAATTCTTAAAGAGAAGCAAAAAAAGGTTATGTAAAATGTGATTAACACACTTCCTTTTGTTCACATTGATACAGTCACACAGTTTTCATTTTTGAAATTTCTTTTTATTTGTTTGATTTTTCTACTTGCTTCTCAAATCCTAAGTTTGATGAAAATGATAGAACTTTCTAACCAATAACTTACTATCACATTTTCTTACATAGTTATTAAAGTGTTGTACATACTTCCTTGATGGTGAAAAATAAAAGATTTCCGTGACCTGCAGAATGAAAATACTATTTTGCCCCTGACCACTGCAAGCTTCCCTGAATTTCCCTGACTTTCCCTGACTTTCCCTGACCAAAGCAAAAAAGACCCTTTTCCCCCTGACTTTCCCTGACCGTATAAACCCTGAACATGCTCATTATACCCAAAGCTCATAAATACCACACTTCAGGATCTGCAGGTACTTAAATCTAAATTTGCATTAGGCTGTCTACTATATTTCATAACTTCTGCAAGAACGTGCTACATCACATCTGCGCTCACAGGCACAAAGTAGATTTAATGAGGTCTGGCTATACTTAAAGATGCATGCCGCCGAAATGCAACAGATAATAAAGTCTTGTTCTCAAATCACGCAAATACATACCTGCGAACTGTCTTTTATCACAAGCTTCCTTACACTTCTCTTGGGAGAGAAAGGCGTGTCTGAATTCCCGTACTCATCACCCATCTTTTCAAACAACTTTGACTGAGGAGGAGACATAGAAAATAATTGATGTCAAGTTCTCGTTCAACAATTATGTGTGTAAGGGGTGATACTGAACCTTAACTTTATTAAGCAAAAGAAAATATAAGAAGCTCTAATGACTGAGCCAAATTAGAAATCGATGGGCAAACATTATTGTTACTTACTTTCATAGATGGGGAAAACGGGGAAGGCTTCATTCTTACTTTGATTGAAGGCTTTGAAAACACCTACAAATAGAAATCAACCAGAAATGAAACCATGAAAACAAATCCTCTATAGTTCTACACAAAAAGAGCTCAAACATGAGTTAATAGATTGCTTCACTACTTCAATAAAAATTCATACTGTTTCACTTTAAAAAGACAAATCTAAATGAGTTTGAAGAGCAGGAATTGATAAAAGCATTCGTAGTTCTGACAAAAAAGACGTAAGAGTAATCACAGCAGCACGATTTTGGGTGTATTCATTGATAGTTAAGAAGTTAATTCACCTTGTAGTGAGCTGCAACTTTTGAGGCGTTTGAAGATGACACCACAATTGCCTCCTTTTCATCTCTTTTCCGTGCAGCCTAATCAAGGATTCAACATCAAAGGAAAGCTGTTTAAATATCAATAGCAATTTGAATGACATCACTAATATAATTGCTGAACACAACAATCCTCTTGATATAAGAGACTCCAGGCATAGAAGCAGTTGAACAGTAGTACAGGGTGTCTGCCAAATCCCTGATTTCAACTCTGTTTTCCTTGATTCAATTTAGGTCCTGAGCAAATACTGCACAGTACGTTTATCACAATGCTAAGCAAACTTTCACCTATTTGAGTGAAGTGTGCTCTATTTCCATCATAGAAAACGAAAACCAACAATGTCACTATGGGCATAACATGTTTTATGCAATTTTTTAGGCATATTAGGACATCAATTAGTCGAAGAAACAAAGACAAAATTTTCCATGATTTATCACTGATATTTTTTAAGCAAAATCTATTTCCCTGGTTTGACCCTGGCGTCCCCAAAATTGTAGACACCCTGTAGTTAAACTATTCAAAGTTCTAACAAAATTGCTGTGAAAGGTCTTGTTTAAAACGAATGCTTTCCATATTGTTAATACTTAAAATAAGTTGATGATCCCACCTAAGCTATGACTGTAAAAAAATTCTCCACATCCAATTTGCAACATCGTAATTTCAGAAAAAAATTCCTACACATAAAAATCAAGCTACAAAAAGAAACATGATATTTCACAACCAAAACATCTTATTTATTTTGAAAAAGATTTCATTGAAAAAATTCTCTAAAGAGGGGAGCCCTTCAGCAAAAATGATGGTTTTCAAGGGATTTCAATGCTTGTTCTCGGTAACAATTCTATAAGAACTATACCATTAAAACATAGAATTAACTCGAAATAAATAAACCAAGAAAACTTGAGCAAAGGCTTCTTTTAGTTAAAAAACCTGAATTTGGAATTTAACCTTTTCTTTTTAATTTAACAATTACGCATACTAGGTATGGTATATATA
>WIPJ01017754.1:92842-114809 GCA_018155075.1 Cassiopea andromeda | reverse complement strand
GCTTTTAATTTTCTCTGGAATGACGCAGAAGTCCTAGATTTTATTTCACTGATAGGGAGTTCCAGACAGATGATCCTCTATAAGCAAAACAGTTTTGGCCATTCCTAGATTTTATTCTTGAAGGCCATAACCTCATATTTGACCTACGTAAAGTCCTATTTGTTATACTGGAGACTCTAGCAAACTATTCTGCAAGGTATATAGGTGCCTCTGCATTTAATGCCTTATACGCCATGCGTGCGGATTCCTGTTTGATAATGTCTGAAATACTAGGTAATTGTAGTTGTCTTAGCAGGGGCCCAACAGACATCATATGCACTATTTGTAATAATACGGATGGCCCTATTTTGCAATTTGTCTTGGGTTTTGCGGATAGTGGCCTCACATGAGCCCCAAACAGAACAGCAATATCTGAAATGAGGTTCAACTAGCCCCAAATATAGCATTTTCAACAAATTGCGTAGTAATACTTTTTCGCATATTCCACTCAGATGAGATGTAAGTACTATCTCACTGCTGTCTAATTATCAGCTAATTCTATAGGCTAAAGTAAGGTGGCATGTACCTTAGTCCACTCCGACACATGAATTTTAAGTCAGCAATACGTTATTTCCTCTAAAGAACGCCGCCCCTAATAAATGCCGCCATCTAATAAACGCTGCGTTAGAAAGTTCACATCATGAACGAGGATTGTGATGGAGACAGTGATATTGATATTCTTTGATATTTTTCATACTGTGAACACATAATTTTTAACTTAAAAAACCATTTTCAGAAAGTCTTCATTACGCCTAATTGGGAAAAAAATTGTGCAAATTTCCATTTGTAATATACGCCGCATCATAAAGTTCGATCTTGAAAAGAACGCCGCGGCGTTCTTTATAGGAAATGCGGAAAATATTCATTAGATAAAATATACATTCCGTTTCTATGCTTATATATTCAGATGATATGGTACAAATATATAAGCATACACATAATGAAACTTAGACACAAGCAGGCAAATGCACACGCACACGCACGCGCACGCGCACGCGCACACGCACACGCACGCGCATTCATCAACAAACATCAGTAATGAAAGGCAGTACTCCTTGGCACCTAATAGTAGGGGGCACAATAAGGAGAGGGGGTTGGTATTTTTGCTAAAAAGCATAAACTTTAGGGATAGTTAATAGTTGGGGGGTCAATGTTCAATAGACAGTATGAGGACCCAAACACTTCAAAATTATTGCAATTAGTTATTAACAATATATAGGTATTCGGTGTATAATTTGCTTCGATTTCCTTACTTTTTATTATTGATTTGCGTTAACAAAGCCAAGGTATTTTACTTACTTATTCTCTTTAAAACTTTAACAAATCTTTCGGTTAATTAAATGGAGGATTGGATTTTTTTCAAAATTCCTTAGATGGGGGTGTTAAATAAAAGGAAATGGGTGGTAAATTTTTCAAAAATCTGCAATCGGGTGGCCCCCTTGCTATGTGGTGCCAAATAGTAGGGGCTTACATTAACGGTCCTTGGTTTGCTGGTAGACCGGTCGTTGATCCAAACCCACCAACGCCTACAACAAAACACATCTCGATCTTATACTCTTCCTAAAAGCAACAAACAGAGAAAGGGAAGTCTTCCAGCTTCTAACTTTCAAAGATTCTGTAAGTCAAAATACTAAGGTGAACATAAAATTGATCAATTTTCCAAGATAAGAGAGCAATGCGTGAATATACCTCCAAAAGAACTTGTTCCACCAAATCCTAACGAGCTACCAGTGCCAAAGCCCGGCTTGCTTTGTCCACCGAAAAGCCCACCTCCTGTGTTCGTAGCACCTGTTGATCCGAAAAGACCACCACCTCCCAGCGATGTGTTTGTGCCCCCAAAGCCACCGAGAGTTGATCCAAAGCCAGTTGTGCCAGAAGGGTTAAAGCTGAACCCTGGTTTTGATGTTGCTGTGCCACCGAATAAACCTGTTGAGCCCGTTGAGCCAAATGTACTCGTGCCAAACGTACTTGTGCCAGAGTTTGCTGCTCCAAATCCAAATGGCTTTGAAGTAGCACCAAAAAGACCTCCACTCTGAAGTGAGAAAATAAAAGATAAATATTGTTCGTGTAGGTATTCACACTACGCAAACTAGCCCAGGCTCGGCACAAGTTTTCAATAACCTGGGCCTGGTCCATGCTAGTCTTTGAGTGTCAACTAAGGCCCGTTTTTTATAGCGTGTCAGCTTAGACGCTTCTTGAAATATTGATCGCTACAAGGACAAGTTCAATGTGCATGAAAGACAAATTATCAAAGGAACCAAAGTACCAGATCTGTTTTCAATTCTAGAAAATCAAGTTTGTACGACTTTGAATGACATAGCATCACAACTTGTTTGAGTAACAATAGTTGATTCTACACTTCTAACAAAACACAATGTGGCCACTGTCAACTTGATTTACTCGTAGTTCCTTGATGAATCTAGCTTGAAAAGGCAGTATCCTTCGAACCCTTTGTACAAGGCTATTTTCTGCCTATTGTCGTGACTGAAATTAAAGATCTAACAGTTGAATCCCTCTAAACAAGATGTTCGTAAATGATACAAAATTTCTATCTGTTCGTAAATTAATTTTAACGATCAACAATTCTTCCAGGTCCAACTTGTCCTCGTAGTGGTCAATATTTCAAAAAGGGCCTAGTCTGCCCCCTTCACCAGCATTACCAACTCCAGTTCGTAAACGCTGTTCTTCCCAACATTACAAAGTGGCTTCGGCAATTTCAAGCGAAAATGGAGGTTTCAGAAGGGACAGGGCATGATTGAAACCTAGAGTAAATGTAAAGGAGCTTATAGAGCTAAATGTGTGTATGAAGGAAAACCTCAAAAACTGCTACAAAACAATTTTCAAATTGAAAGGGTTCTTAGGAATGCTTCCTTTAGTAATATAACTTCTTTAAATATTTCGACTCTCTACAAGTAGACTTCTTTTATAAAGCAGTTTCTTATGAAAAAAGCTGTAAACAATGGTTGATAGGTACTTAATCAGTATTTAGCTCACAGCACTGCACCAGACGAGGTGGCCGAGTGGTTAAGGCGATGGACTGCTAATCCATTGGGCTCTGCCCGCGTGGGTTCGAATCCCATCCTCGTCGACTTTTTACCTCTTTTATACAATTCAAAAGGCACACTTTATTTCTCTACATTTAAAAGCTGAATTGACACGCTTTCCATTTATGTGCACAAATACAACACTGCGCCAATCCAAACACTCAGAGGATACGAGTATCCTTAGCATCAGGATTGCCAGACTTTGGATTTTATTCCAAGATCTTGGGAATTTGTGAAGGTGATGGGATTTTCTTGGGATTCATTTTTTCGGGGAAACCTTTGGATGGATCTTGGAAATTAAAGAAACTGCTCCGTAAAACTTTTTGGTTTTGTTAGTATCGCGTATTCTTACTTTTTTTCAGGGTTCTCATTCTTTTTACATCAATGTTTTAAGGATGTTCAGGAGAATTTAAGAGATTTGTTCGCACATTTTTAGGTGGTTTTGCAAATTCCAGAGAAATTCGGTAAGCTTTGATGTCAATATGGTACAGCAGAAAAAGTTAATTTAGCAGAAACGTTTTGGGATAGCAGAAAATTCATCATGCCTATTCGAAAAATAATAAATTCACTGTAGAATTTGAGAGATTTGATGATTTGACCATTTTTATTTTGATAAACTATCGTAAAATAACTTATTAAGCAACACAACTGCTGAGAAGACATTCAACTTATGAAAAATTTAGGAGGACAACAAAACAGTCCTGAAATTTTAGGGTTTTTATGATTAGTCAGGATAGCTCTCTTGTTTTATGATATTTTAGGAGGTGTGGGAACCCTGTAATTACCAAGCCACAAAATAGGTGTTTGATGAAAGAGCACAGAACTGCAAAAAGTGGCCTATCTTCTTCCTGTCTAGTTTCTTTTTTTGCAAGTCATTTAAAGTAACAAGGACAAAAGGTCTGCATTAAGTTCCCACATTCATCCTATTGACAAAGTCTATCATTTTCAATGTAGAGAGGATGTATTCAAAAAGGGTACTTCACTAAGATGATGTGGTTGTACTTGTCTTGCTGTTCCTTTATTATCAAATGTCATAAATAGCAGTAGCGTGTTGGAAGCCTACCTTCTAAAGGTGCATTTTTATGGTAGTAGAAAATGATGCACCCTCATAACTGAGTGTTGGCAAAATCTGTCATGGCCAAATGATGTCATTGCAAATAGTAAACACATTTGGGAAGCTTGTTTTTGAAAGCAATAGATTTTAGGATTTTTTTGAGCATCAGCTTAGGAATTTATATAATTTTAATCTGGCAGCCCTGCTTACCATCTGTGTGAAATGGGGGATATTTGTGAAGAAAAAATGTCTTTTGTATTGCTAATTCTTGTTGTGTAATATGCTCAAAGCATTTAGGGGTCTGTTGAGGTTGCCGTTTGAAATATAAATTTCAGTCTAGACATGAATCATTTCAATGCCACATTGCATTAAATACTATCTAGATAATAGTGATGCACTGGCATAATCAAAACCCAATAGGCAATGAACACTATGAGTTCTAAGTTTCTTATAGAACAAAAAGTTAATACCACCTATAGATTAAAAATTACACAATCACAAAAGCTTCAAAATCGTGCAGCCAGGATAATAACTGGCAGTAATTATGATGCTCCTAGCAAGCCTTTAATCAAAGACCTAGGTTGGAAAACAATGGAAGCTCTTATCTAATATGAATTGCAAATTATTGTATATAAATCTAGAAATGGGCTTGCTCCTCAATATCTTTACAATATGCTTGTTGCTAACTCATCTGATTCTTCCTATAATCTACAAAATACTGCAACAGACCTAAAGCTGCCATAGAAAAATTCCTCCAATGGGCAGAAGTGTTTTCCTACAATGGCATGAAAATGTGGGACAGCCTACTAACAGAATCGAAGCTAGCACCTAATCTTTCCTCCTTTAAAAAGTCTTTGGTGCATATGGGATGAGATGTACTACAAAAACAAAAGGTGTTTACTACTTTATTTTATCTTTTTTACTTTTACCATTGCATATTTAACAAGCTACTTTCATCATTTTTTATTTTTAATATTGCATTTAATTCTTCTTTCACTTTTTGGTAGCAGTTGTAATTAGGCTTTTAATTGATATTTTGCTCTTTTCTGATTGTATTGTGTATTTAAATGGAGGTGCCTCTTGAAGAACAGCTGCAACTGAAGAGCCACCTTCCTTGAAGGTTTTCAATAACAATAATAACAATAGATATCAGATAGCCATCAATTTTGATGAAGTAATATATGAAAAACCTTTTTAAAGCAAGATATGAAAAAAGGAAAGTTCTACCTGTGGTTGGCCAAATGTAGATGTTCCAGTGCCAAACAGACCACCACTGGATGTTGTTTGCGTTGTACCAAATCCTGAGCCAGTTGAGCCAAAGAGGCCAGAAGGTTGAGATGTACCTCCAAAAAGTGAACCCTACAAAAAACCAATAAGAATACACATTCATTCTTATTAATTGAGGTTATTTCCTCCAAATACTAAATTCCAAAAGCATAGATTAGCATAAACCAGTAGTTTTCAACTTTTTTGCTAAATGGGAACCCCCAAGGAAATTGTCCAGTGTCTCCAGGACCCCCTTTTCACATATCTGCACAAAAAGCACAAAAGCACTATAAATAATAGCATTTGTGTAACTTCTGGTGGAACCCCTGAGCTGTGCTTGTGTAACTCTAGTTGAAAACGACTGGCATAAAGCAATGCTTTGAGATATTTTAAAACTCCTGGTGTAAAATGATCACTTACATTACACATAGTACACACCCTTCTATGAGAATACCACAAAATCTTGAATAGAAGCCCCCTTGAACATAATCCCCTTAATATATGCTCCCGGTAAACTAACCCAAATGTCCTTTCAAATATAAGCCTAGGGCTTACATTTGGGATTCAGTGTTTATAGTTAGGATAGTGAATGTACATGGACATAGATAAAGCCTCTGTATTTAATTAACTATAGTCCATGGCTTATATTAAGGGTTTTTATGATACCTTATGCAATACACACTCTTGCTGAGCCTAATTTTCCCAAAAACATTTAAGTTTGACCCTTGTAAAAGAAGATGTAATGTCACCTGAAAAGTCAAATCTGTTATAATATGCTGGTACATCATTAAAATAAATTCACTTTGAGGGAAGTGCAATATTCCAGTAAATCACAGAATGAACACAACAATAATAAGAGAGATGATTGCATTAATTACAGCATTTCCAATTTTGAAATTTCCAATTATTTACACATAACCATGACAAGTCCAGATTATAGAGTAATACATATGTTAGAAAAGCATGAGCTGGATGGAGGATGTTTAGGAATTAAGGGTCGGATGGTCTCTAAGGATTAGTAAACTCTCATGAATTAATTTTACCATGGATTCCCATTGTTTTGGTTTATTGAGTTAGCATTTAGTTCATTTTCCCTAGGTTCCCCATGTCTATTTTGTTTACCATTTACTTGCCTATAAATTTTTAGTTCATGTTAATTTATTACACTGATGATGGATCCCTGGAATTTGGGTCTGAAACATCTGGACTTGTCATGGTTATGTCTAAATAATTGGAAATGTCAAAATTTGAAATGTCATATTTAATGTAATCATGTCCCTTATTATCATTGTGTTCATTCTGTGATACATTATTAAAAACAAACCAAGAACAGAACTCAGTGTACAAATTTTGAAACTGAATGTAGATTATTTAAAAAAAGAAATATAAACTCCCAACACCTTGCATTATTCTACAACTATTTTCAAATTTCAGTGAATTTGAGCCTCACTATTCTAATAGACAACATTCCTATAACAAGTTTGCATTTAACTTCTTTTAGCTAGAATGATATAGAAGAAAATAGAACTTGATATAAAGCACTTTAAATATATACTGCTACACGAATGTAATGCAACTCACGCCTGTATTTGTTTGCCCCAGTAAACCACCACTTGTTCCAAAACCCAAATTAGAACTTGATGTTGTAGTAGTAGACCCAAATATTGACCCAGTCCCAACAGGCTTTGAAAATAGCCCACCACTTTGGCTTGTCTGACCAAAAAGTGATGAAGAGGTTGTTGTTGCTTGCCCAAATCCTAGTCAAAAAGGAGGAAAGGAACTTTGGAACCTTTTGCCCAAGTTTATGCTAGATATGATTATAAGAACAAGCAGACTACAAAATAGCATGAAGGCTAATAACATAAGATAACACAACATGAAAAATGTAATATAGGCCGTGATGCCTGTCACAAATCACCATTTATGTTGTTGGTATTAGATAGACGCTCCTTAAATCATGTATGCAATTGCAAGTGAAAAATGAAAACAAGTTGGGAAAAATGAAAAAATTAAATTATGAACAATATAAGAACAATGTGGCTAGCTAAGTTTTTGTGGGCTGTTCCCTACTATTCACTTGTGAGTTGCTAATGATGGTTAAGTGAAGCATATACCTCCAAATGTTAATGGTTTGCTTTGACTAAATGCAGAGCCAGTACTACTTCCAAATAGAGACTGCTGAGGCTGTTGTGTCGTTCCACCAAAAAGTGATGAGCTGCTTGATCCAGATTTTCTACCAGCAGTGTAATCTTCCATTCTAAGTTCCTTGAGATATTTAAAAGAATTTTATGACTTTATTAATATAAACAGGCAAATAAATATATACTTGCCTGTGGTACTTATGAGTGCATAATGCAAGAAATTTTGGGCTCAAAAATGTTAAAGTTAGGGAGTGTATTAGACAAGAGTACAAGGTTTTATAAATGGTTTGAAAAAATCTATGACCACAAGTCAAGCATCAAGCAGCTGAAATAAATAAGGTCAAAGAATGCTTGTATTAGACTCTTAGTATCAAGAGATTCACTAAACGTGGTTTTGTTTCTCTTCTTGCTTCTAAAATCAGTTCTGCTGTCAGAAAATAATCACTTAAAGTTCTCTCATAAACCTACATAGGTTTTCTTCAAAACTGAAAAGTCATGTGCTGCATTATACACAAGGTAATAATTTATATTCTTCTTCTTAGGATGGGCATTGATTCCATTATACATGAATAAACATGGTACGTATACTCACTGCAGCATTCTTACCAATGCTTTTAAAACAAGGAAAGACTCTCATAAAACAGCTTTCAATATTTAGCTTTTCAGTTCAACAGCAATATAACATCATATGTAAGAGCCAAATAAAGCACTCTATAGATTAATTACCTCTAAGCTTTTTGCTTCATATTCTTTCATCACAGTTATACACTGGTGTTTTGTCTGGACCATCATTGCACTACCATTTTTATTTACAGATTCACTGCTTGTTACTGGCTATAAATAGGTAGAAATAACCTCTATGAAAAACTGTAGCTTGACTATGACTAAACAAATTAGGATAATATAGAATCACTTGCATACTATTATATAAAAGCATACAAATACATATAAAAATTGTAATACTAACATTGAATTTAATTGTAGTTCCATTGGTACTTGCACCACCAAAAGCTAGGAAGGCAAAGTAAAAACTAATTAATTTGTAATGATAGTATGAACTGTACCAGTGAAATGCATATCTCTTCTTACATTCCAACTCTTCATTGTCATCACCTGTTTCATCAAATAGGCTCTTGTTGTCTATTTGGCTAATATTATCAACTGTTTCCTGTCAGTCCCCACATAATTCAGATGAAAATAATGATGGGACAGTCAATGTTACCATTTATAAGATGCACCCTCAAATAGAGCCAATAATAATCTTTTAAAAAGGTGCACCTTATACACAGTGAAATATGGCACTAGCAATCATAGTAGAACTAGCTTTGCAAGCTTCAAAAACATCTTTTGATGATCAACAGCTTTCCCTAAAAGATTCATAAAAAGGATAGTTTTACATAGCATATACAGCATAGCCATACTTGTTGATCCACCAAACAAGCCTCCTCCAGTTGTATTTGATGTGGAAGATCCAAATGAGCTTCCAAACAGCCCACTAGATGCTGTGGTTGTAGAGGTATTGCTTCCAAAGCCTAAGAAATTCCAAAAATAGGGCATGCTTGAAGGGGCAATGAACATTGCTGCAGAGTGCATTAAAAAACATCTTTGACAGTCATTTTGAAACTGGTAGAATAGAAAACATATGTAGAACACCTGAAGGACCAAAATTGGTACTTTTATCAGCTACCATAATCTCAATACAGTGAAAAATGAAACTTAAATGAAACAAGAGTTCATAGTGGAGAGGCATAAAACAATACCTCCAAATGTCTGCCCCCCAAAGGCATTTGATGTTTGTGGAGTTTGGAACAAACTTGATGACTGTGAACTGGCTCCAAAACCAGTCCCTGTACTTCGTCCAAAAGAGAATCCTAAAAAATGGAAAATCAAGCATGATCTATTGGCATACCAAATTATATGACCTACTTTACAGGAATGAGTAAGTAGAGGGTGGAGTAGCAGATGCTAGAATATTCATCTATTGTGCAGAGAGTTGATAGGTACACTTGAGTTTTTGTCTGTCCAGCAGGTATTTAGGTATTTAGGGAATGGTAGATACACTGGAGAGGAAATAATGGTAGTGTTGAAGGAGTAAGTTAACTTATCTTATATGCAAATGGTCCAGCGTAAGAGTCCTTTCTAACAGATACATTCTCTAAGTACAATAGTTTTCTTTTATAAAATACACAAAAGTATATGGGGTCTTACATCTACTATATTCCTATGTTTATAAATTCCACAATCAAAGTATAAGCACAATAGATTGTGTGAAACCACAAAATATTATCTGGCAGCTCTAATTCAAGAAGCTATTTTGAACTCTTCAATCAATCATCCATACAATATAGTAATTTTGTTCTCAACTTTAGCACATTTTTTAGTGTTAAAATATGTTGTTTTTGTCGTTGGATTGGTAATGTGAAAAGTTAAATGATTTGAGTCATTTAAATATGTATATTATATAGAAAATACTCTAAGAAGGGTGGTTTGAGGTATAATCTCAGGTGCCAAATAAACATCCTTCCCCCCATTTATCGCTTATTAATTCTTTGATTTTTTTCCATCCGCCATTTATTAATTTTAAGGAAATTGACATTTTCTACAAACTCCTCCTTTCGTTTCCTTTCTTTGTTAGTACTATTTACGCCCAATTTTCATGGCAAAATAGCGTACTGCTGTGTATATTTAAGCTTCATGCTCTATGACAACCTGCTCTTCTTCTTTCCGTCCTTGCATAATCATCTAAACCCTTTTCTAGAATTCCAACCCCCCTGTCTATTGTGACCCTCTGTTTATTAAATTTCAGAATTTTTTCTGACCCCCCTATCTATTAAGACCCCCCATTTATTTGGCACTTGAGAGTACATGCATTTAAGTAGAGAAAGTAGCCATAGACAAAGCTTTACAAACTAATAACTTTGCTTACATACCATTTGCTGTCTGAGTGGATGGTTGTGAAAAGAGGCTTCCTCCTCCTCCTCCACCTCCAAATAAGCTTGTTGTTCCACTACCAAATCCTGTTGATGTACTGCTTCCAAAACTTGGTGTTGCAAATGGAGATGCTTGAGTTTTAGCACCAAACAGACCTTTAATAGATAGAAGGCATACATTAAAATTAGCAAAGAAAATTTCAGTTTAAAAGTGCTACCTAAAATTGGCTCTATATTGCCAGCAACTGGCCCTGGCAAGGATAGTGTATAGTAAGTTGGGCACCTAAAGTCCTAAAAGGTTGATGATCCTTGGTCTAGACAGCACATGAGCAAAGTTGTCTCAAGAGCACTTCAGAAAGTACTTCTATTTAATGTAAATTTTTAGAAAAAATGGGGCTTTATTTTGGTACCAACAAGATAAGGATCTGGCATTGAACTGTTTATGGAATTAATATACAACTAAATATTGTTTATGATGTCCATTTTATGATATTTATTTTAGTATTTTGCAGGTCCACATCAGCTCTTCTGAGCTACCTTAGCCTGACATGCATTATCCAATAGATCTATGAATGCATCTTTGTTTGCAGGTGCATTCTGTGTAAAACTCAAGCCGGAGATACGCCAATCCATGTCGCCACGCCGACAGGAAATCTGACTCCACGCCAGAGATCTTCGAGCCTAAGTGCATGAAATGTACCATGAATGTAGTAAGAATGAAGTGCTGGTACACAATTGCGGTGTAGAATAGGATCATTTCAAAACATTCAGTGCATGATAGCCTAGAATACAAAAATTTATCCTTACTTGAACTTGAAGAGCCGAAAGTTCCAGTTCCAAAAGGCGTCTTGGAGCCTGAACTAAACATCATCTACAAATGCCAACTTGCAACTACGTGCAATTTGATGCAGATAAATTACAGATCAGACCACTAACAGAGAGTTTTCTTGTTCTTATAGAGATTGATGCCACTGCAATGTGAAGGATGTGTGCTGCAAATGAGCTGAATCTCAAAATAACACAGTCATGACTCTTATGATGAACCACACTTGTCACCCAGAATAAACCGCCATTATCCCGTTTTTCTTTGCAAAAAGGGGAACATTATGCGCATGAACACCAGCCTCGTTTACATCAAGGGGAATTCCTTACGGCGATAATACTTGGAAGACTTCTTTGCGTTTCTTAAGAGAAAGTAATGTTTACAAGAGAATGAGACTCATGTAGCCAAAATCGTAGTCTTAGGAAAATCGCAAGGCTCAATTTCCAGCTTTAGGTGTTTTTCTTAGCCAAAATCCGATATTGCTGCATTATTAGGGAACGCGCATTATTTATGTCTCAGATTGGGGCTGATGAGAAATAGGTTGGGTAAATTATTTTTCTGGCAACTGTTGGGTTAGGTATGTCATTTTTGCCCTATTAAGGTTGGGTAGCATGGTTTTACTAGCTCTATGTTGGTAGGGTATCTATTATTTTTATAGTGCACAAGGTTGGGTAACAAATAATTACCAAAATAAACCTTTCGATCACTTACTACAGATGGAATTCAACGTCGATTACATAAGATAAACAAAAAAGTGTAACCCATTTTAGCCAGTTTATTTCAGTAAGAATTAAGAGAATTTTAAGAAAATCTTAAGACTCAGGCAAAGTGATGGTTTTCTTGGAAGGAAAACTTGTATTCAATTAGTGGTGAGGTGGGAAAGATTTGAAATGCAAAGTAGATGCACAATGGATGTTCCAGCCTTTCTACTAGGCTACCAAAAGTAATGGACATTGAACTATGATGGGTGCCCCACGTAAATACTGAGCAAAAAACCCATACTGCATGCAGAGATGACGCTACCAGGATTGCTTGGGTCGCTGGAGTTCCCAAAATGTCACTTACTTCCCTGTCGGCGCCTAAATGTTTGAATAATTCCTGTTTTCCTTTTCTGGGCCAATTTGAAGGGCATGGTCTGCTAAAACTGTCTTGCTTTGCTCTCTGCTGGCATTTTGGCCGTCTTAGCTCTCACATTTCTTCCTCGGCCACCTAAGGGACGTCACCTGCACATCCGAGACATAGTTTGTAAAAATCACGTGCGCACCCAAGGTTCGTGAAGGATTTTGATATGCAAATTCAAGGAGTTTTCAAGGACTATTCAAGGACTAAAATAAAAACTTTCAAGGAGCTCTAAAGTAACATTCACAGCGCATGCTTGAACACACAGAAAGTCCAAAATACCAACAACGGTCTTTTTGGCATATCACGATCTTTCTTGTACGAATTGATTTACACATTCTTTTGGATATTTCTTTAAATTAGTTCTCATGTTGTTGATTGCTGTGAGCGAAGTAAACAGTACACATCAACAAATTTCAAGGAGCTTGATCAATTTTCAAGAAAAAATCATCACTTTCAAGGAGTTTCAAGTGCCCTTGAAATGGCATTTCAAATTCCAACACTTTTCAAGGAATTCTTGGAATATGTACATGCCATGACACCTTAAAAGCACAGACATGTCAGAAAGTATATTTCAAAAAACTATGCTTTGAATTCATCTACTTGTTCACTGGCAGAGGACATTTGCAGCTTGCAATTTTGAGCCTAGCTTTTGGTTCAAAATTAGAGCTCAATTGATTCAATACTCAGATCAGAAACTTGAGCAAAATGCAGACTTATACATTTCTCATGTTGCACACTTGAAGTGCACAATTTTCAAGTGAACACTTGCACAACTTATATTTTTGTTGTGCATAGTTGCCAAGTTTCAGAAAATAAAATTCTGGAGAAAAACTATGAAGGAGCTCACTCTGGCATGCCAGAAAAAGTTTTCACCATTGAATACACATTCCATTTAACAAGAGGGATTTATTCATAAGTTTTTAGTCAGTCGAAGTTTTTGAGGAGAGCTGCAACCTTCAATGTACTCTTCATTGTTCAGCTCTAGAATGCTAGAGATTATTCCAGATTTGCTGGAGCACTGGAGACAAGCTTGAAATGCTGAAGTCTCCAGCAGAATGCGGGAGACTTGGAAACTATCCATTGTGTACCCTAGAGATATTGCTGAAATGTGAAGTAGGCTGCAGTCTTCCTAGAGACACTACCAAAGCCCTCAAAGTTGTGAAAACACAGCCATGCTCAGGAATATGGGTCAGTGTCATATGTGCCATGATTTGATATAAATGTGGTAGCTGTTTGTCATACCATAAAGCACCATAATGCAGACATGTCAACTCTCCCAGTTTTGCTCGGAGACTCCTGGTTTTGACTGCTCTCTCTCTCTCTCTCATTCTCCTGGTTTATATATTGTCTCCCAGTTTTGAAGATGTCACCTAGCAGAAATAATTGAATCTCTTGCTGCTATTTCATTGGTTTTCTGACATCTCCTTTGATTGTTGTACAACTCATTTAAAAAATATTCTGATGCATAGTTATGACATAATGGTCACATTGACTTTCCATATGGCAAAAATTTGTTATTTATGCTTTCTCAGTAACAAAAGCCAATAGTAATTAGTTTGAAAAGACTTCCCATGATCATTTTTGTCATATACTACTTGCCAAGCACAGCATTTTATCAGGTATATTTCTTCTCTTAGCAAATTTCTGTGATCTCCCAGTTTTTGATCATATCTCCTTGCCTTTTTATGGGAAAATGCAGACTCTCCAGGTTTTGAAAACATTAGGTTGACAAGTCTGATAACATCACCATGTCATCTCTTCAACTAAGCATGTCCTGTGAATAATCCAACAGAGCACAAAGTTTAGAACAACACCCTGGGTATGGTCCAATCAATAAACATATACAGATACTATAAGAAATAATATAACTGTTGTACAGGGGTGGACAAGCCGGAGCTTGCAAGCCACATGCAGCACTCTGCCTTGTTTCATGCAGCTCATACCAAAGTATGTGGATCTTGTATAAATTTAAATTACTTGAGTTCAATAACATATTTCCATGTGAGAGAGGGTGGTGCTCAGGTGTCTCCACAGTTTGATGTGGCTCTTTGCAGTATCACAGTTAAGAATGTAGCTCTTAGCTTCTCACTAGTTGGCCACCCCTGCTATAGCATATGAAAATGAAAAAATTTGTAAATAAACTGAAAAATGTCTAGCAACAAGCTCTGAACATTAGTGCAAATCATCCCACTGAATAAGTCAAAGCTTGAACTTTGAAGGTTATCTCTTCAAGAGTTGAATGAAAATGAGCAATGGCTTGTAACGTCACATATCTTTCACTATCTTCCATACCTGAAACAAAATTCATTAAGTACTCAGAGCTTGCAAACTATTACAATTTAGACCACACAAATGTGCTAAACAAATAGGATATGTCAGACCATAACATCAACTGGGAAACTAGTAGCTGAATTCTCAAGGCACTTTTTGTTAAAGTCAGGAGTCAGCAGACACATTCTGAAATACACCTTGATATAATTCTTATAAACAAAGCAACTTTTAAATTCTTTGAGAACCCTATTCATAGATCAAATTTTTTAGAACATATTACCTCTACTAGAATACCAGTTAATCAGTACAACTGAGGGTGGGTAAAAAACATCAATCACATTTCTCTATTAATATATTTCAGGCATACTTTTCATAATCCAAGAGTCCTATGCACATAATATTTTATTGAGGCATGGAACACATAATTGCAAAGCTGCTGCTGTGACAATTGCAGCTGCACTTGCTGTATTGGAGGGTAGCACATTCATATAATTTGAAAAATCCTTGACTTGTATTGTATTTCCTCTTGTAAAAATCAGGCATGCGCATAATTTCATGCATTTGAGTGACTCTAACCTTTGCCTAATTCAAGTTTCTTTCATAATGTAGCAAATCAAGAAGTACTGCATTCAAAATAATTCTTTCATACTGATGGCATTGCTACATAATTCTAAGTCTATCTAAATAGACTTAAAATACCAGATATAATACTAAAATACCAGATATAATACAAGATTATTTGATTATCAGTAAAAAAAGATTACATACTTTTGCAGTTCCCACTCTCGGTTGTCAAGTGGGCAGACTTGCCTTGTTTTCAACCATCGAGATATGCAGTGGAAATGGAAGGCATGCTGTAGGTGGAGAAGAGAAAAGTTACTGCTTAATTAATCTATGATATCTATTACATACCAATGCACATAATGGATAAATTCTCACAATTAATTACCAGTGATCAGCAACAATCAAGGCACTAATGCTGACTAAGACTTCTACTTTTTAATCTATATGAAAAAGGGTAGCACTCAACATTGTTACTAATGAGCCAATGGCCCAGTGAGCCCTCTGCCTGGTCCACTGAACAAGCAAAATCTAAGGTATTTGGCCTGGCTGTTTTGACTTTTCATAAAATTTTTTAATCATAATAACAAAATTGGTTGGAATTTACTACATTTTCAACTTTTGTGATGCTAAGCTGTGACACTTTTGGGGGGAAAAGGCATAAAGAATAAGCTTGGGTGTAAATGAAATGGGGCCTACACATGGGCTTGGTCCACTGGTCAAATTTCCCTACAGGATTCTTTGATATAAGAGCACAAAGAAATATTGATTACAATGCTTTGAATAGTTGTTGCTATCTTATAGCTAGATTCAGGGCTTTTCTGCATTTCTACATAATTGCTAGGTATAAACACAACTTGACTGCAAGAGTCATTCAACAGGTGCATAATCACAAAATCTACTCTCAGAGGGTACCCCTAGACCTCACCTATTTTCCAAATATCTTTGCCCAAAGATAACTTTGTGACTATGGGCATAATATATAAGAAATATTTTGCAAAACTTCAAAATAGTCCAAAAAATAATTGATGAAAATTCATACTACATGAATGAAAAATTTTCACTAAAACTTCTGGAGTAGTAACTAACATTTAAAAATCTGAGTAGAGCATTTTACCCTAAAAATCTGATAAATATAAATAATACACATACATTGCAAACACCCCAAGCAACTGTGCACTCTTCACTTGTAACAGATGCTTGATTTGCTTGGCACTCAATACCTACAAAAACATAATGAACAATACCACTATCAAGCATTGAATGAAATACTAGCTACTCAGCTAGACATTACATTGTATATTTGATAAGACCTCAAATGCTACTTCTGAATTTTTCAAATGACCTTACTCATAAGAGGGTGCAAAAACTGAGCAAACAATAAATACAAATACCTTCTATGACAACACTACTATAATTAAGTCTTTGGCACTTGATAGCGCACTTGGTGAATAAACAGAAACCATAGAGTTGGCAATCACTTCACACATTACAGAAAGCATACTACTTCCATGATCTTACAAGATCTACTAACAACTCCTTACTTGAATGAATATCAAGATATACTGGTGAAATATCCACACCACTGTATAACCCATATCTTTTTTCAAATGATACTAATCACTGCCATCTTCAGAAGGTGAAATTTCCAAGACCATTGACATCGTTGGGCAAAAATCCCATTGCAGACACTTCCCGGAAGATTTTTTGAGACAGTTAAAACAGAAAGTCTGGCCAGTAAAAATATCTTTTAAGGGTCTCAACAACAACCTAAATACACAATGTTTATAATAAAACTAAACTTACACAAGTCCATAATGTGATTTCTACAAATGGCACAGTTATCCACAACAATATCTGAAACAAGATTTAACATTCAAGCATCAATAGGTAACAGATAGTACATTGTCATTACCTATCAAATTTGTACTGAGCTACTAATTTCCCCTTAAATTTTCTTTATCTTCTATATAGCAAAAATGGAATTGAGTTTGATACAGGTCTTAATGGTAATACACCATATTTTCCAGTATATAACCTGCATGGCATATGCCTGCAGTGTCTAAAAATGACACATATATTTTGTAAATTTCATTAGATATTCCACACCACTTCATAACTTACATCTATTTTCAAATGGTACTAATCAATGTCATCTTCAGAAGGAATTGATTGTGCATGGGAAAGAGCAATTTTCAGGTGAAAAAGCTTTGACATCACTGGGTGAAAATCCCTCTGCAGACACTTCCAAGAATATTTTTTCAAGATAGATAAAGCAGAAACCTGGCCAGTAGAAATATCTTATAAGGGGTCATCCTTCTGAAAACTAATTTTCAAAAGGTAACCTGCACCACTGCATAGCTTACAGCCAATCTTAAAACAGCAAAAGTCTGCATACAACCTGTGGGGTATCTCCCAAAAACTTAAGGTAATTTGATTTTACATATCCAAATAAAGAATCATAATTACTTCATACTCTACTACAATTGTATCTTATCAATGAAAATAAATAATAGCATCTCACCCCATGCCCATAAGGCTACAGCATTCCACTGCAAAGCAAATCAAAGCGGCTTTGAAAATGCAGAGTTGAAATTGATAAAGCAAAAACCAAACACTTACAAGCTTTCTTTTGTAAGGAACCTAGATCGAGGCCTATACCTAAAAGTTCCTTATTTTCTGGACCTCTCTCTACCAAATTGTAGTATTCATGTCACTATATGTGCAGTGAAAATTAAGGAACTAGTACAGAACTTTTAGCACCTACTAAAATTTCCATACTAGTTCCTTAATTTTCACTACACATATAGTGACATGAGAGAGGTACAGACACAAGGAAACATCAAGTTTCTGATTTTTACTTTTGATTTTAGCTAAAACTCAAGAGCAATAGCACAAATAAGGTAGCAAAGAAGTTCTATTAATGTGTCTATGCAAGCTTTGGCTGTAAATGAATGAAATTGGCTTCCTAATTCTTGGTTATTTTCAGCTATAAGAATTTTTCAAATTGAAATGCTCTTTATGCTTTTTCTATTAGTAGTATAAGTCCTGTAAATATTTCAGCTGTCTACATTTAGGTTCCTTATAAAGTGGTTCCTAGCAAAAAAAGCTTGTACTAGAGACTAAAAATTAAAGCAACCAAAAATTACAGGAAAGTAAAGGAATCTTATTTATGAAAAAGAAAAATTAAATGAACTAAAAAATATTGGCTAGAGAACAAGGCATAATGGTATATAATAAATTCTTCACATCAGTATTATCCATACTGTAAAAATCATAGATCATACAGTTTTCTGAATTGAAAACTGTTTGTGCTACTCTCAGATGATATGACTTCATATGACTAGCTCCAAGTAATTACACGAAAAACTTTGAAAAATATTAACCACAGATTATAATCTGTGATTAATCTTAGATTATAATATGTCAAAGTATTTCATGTAAAATAACGCAACAAAGCAAACATTCTTCAATAATGTAGCATAACAACTGCTTATTCAATAAATGCACGTAATAACCTTATATTTGGCTAATGCAAATCACATATATTATGCAATTTGTCCATCTATTTATCCTATAGTTAGCTGGATAGATGAAAATTTACACATGGCCCTGGTTTTTCTTTTCTGATCTATCCTACAATTATACTCTTCATTACCATCACCCCCAAGTTCATAAAAATAACTGCATTTTCAACTGATGTTTCAGCCTCTACTGATTTGCTTAAGAGTTAAATATGTTATTCCCTTCAACGACTATATTACCTTTTTAACTTCAAATCGTTTTTTCTCTGTTTTTACGGAAGCACCTGAGCTCGAAGGAGTAACATCTTGCATATCTACATCACCTTCTCCCATCATTAATCCAGCCTATATTGAATAATTCTCTACTTTATCTCTAATATTCTTGTATTCGCTTGAACTTCAAGAGATAATAAGCACAAAGACATGAGCATGAACTACTTTGTGTAAAATACACGAGAGGATATATACCACAAAAATTTTTGAGCCTCAGTACCGTGCACAAATGACGTATCGGTTTCACCCTTGGAGAGTTTAATTAAACCTATACAGTTAGGATGCTTGCCACCCAAGCTCCTCGTTACTCTAATTAAATTCCAATATTTACAAGGTGGTAAATGTTTGCTGAGACTTTGGCTTGCATGATCGTCATAGAAGAATTTACTGGTCGGGTGTAGGGGATGCGACACCAAGATAAATTCTACAATATTTTCAAAACAGTAAGGGAGCTATCATTTTTAATACTGGGTACAGGGGTGGAAGAATTTTTGGAGGGGTGTCACATTTATTGGCCTTGTTTTATTGGGCTGCCAGATTTTTTACCAATTCATGATGGGGTAGGGAAATTTTGAAAAATTCCCACCATAAATATTATTTTCATGCTAAATGAAGACTGTTTATTTCATTCTGAAAAAATATGTATAAAAATGCTCTCTTTTTGAAGATAAAAGAAGTAAAAAGTTATTTGAAATAATCAGTTAGTGTTCTTTGTTTCCTTGATTCCATTTTACTTTTCCATTTTCCTTTCTTTCATATCCAGATTGCATTTTTGGCACTTTCAGGCTTAAGATCCAAATTGAATGACACAAAAAGAAATATTGTTGGGTTTTGAAATTTTTCCAGTATTTGAAAATGGGGCATCACATATTATTGAATATAATGAATGGGACACGTAGCTTCTTCAATTTATCCCAAAAATTCTTCCACCCCTGTACCCAACATTAAAAAGGACTGCTCCCTATCTGTTTTTAGAACGAGGATTTATGTCTTTCATAGTCAAAAATTATAGTTAGAAGCAAATGTGTAAGATACTAAATAATGACAATAAAGAATGGGCCTGACCTCATTTTACAAAGCATCCATAGGATTTTCCTTTGAAATTTTTCCTTCTTTTTTCCATTTGCTTTTCTCACTTTGGATATAAAGACAGTTTGGCTCTTATTTATTAGCTGATGATGAGACACGTCTCGAAACGTTCTGAATTATCATGGTCTAGTCTTACACGGTTATGTTTTCGGCTAAGTCTTACACGATCACGCATTTTGTAATTCTGGTAATGTTGGTTACACGCTTTTTTCTAAAAGAAACCTAGCTCAAAGACTAGTACTAAAAGTTTCTCAATTTTGGCTGCATGTTAGTTCTAAAAGATTCTTAATGCAGCGAACTAAATTGCTGTGAAAGCGCACGCAGAACGCGAATGTAGCAAACTTTTTGTCCTTTAACAAACAATATGCGTTAGCACGAGTTAAGTTCTAAAGCAATGTCATATTCCCATTGTTTTGGTACAGCTTTACGTTAAACCAGGTAAAAATTTCCATGTGCTATTTGTCTAAAATGTCTTAGCTTTTCCTTGTAGTTTTAAGAGTTTCTCAAATTTTAGGCTGTCTAGTACTAGGTTGCTTTTAAAATGGTTTCTTATAAATAAATACTTTTAATTTGAATAGTTTGCTACACTCAAGTCTTGATGGAACCCTTTGCCAGCCTAAATAATGGAAGTTGACACTAAAAGTGTCTTCTAAAAGCTTCTTAAATTTTCGGCTGTCCAGAACTAGGTTGCTTACAAAGTGGTTTCTTATAAAAAAACGTAAAGAAAAGGAAATTTCAATTAAAATTATATTTTTTCTCGTGTCTCTCTTACTGAAGCACCTGAAGGGTTGTGGGCCAACAGTGTTCATAATCTTGCACCCTCCAAAATCATCTTTCAAATCTGTCCATGATTAGTGTTTAGAGCTTCCCTATATCAATTACTAAATACTGCACGAAATCGAATAGCTTCTTGCCACTTGTAGCCAGCACTAATTGATCAATTATCCTACAGGATTCGATTTTCAATATTCGACTGTAAGACGTTTCTCATGTACATATATTGATTTTCTATACATTACACATGAGAACACATGTTTCTTTACTATACTATATATAGTAATTGGCTATGGCAATCAAAAGTTTGTCTATGTGAAGAAAAACAAATCACAATGCAGATTTGACTTAATTTTCCGGGATGAAAAATGCTTATGGCTACTAATTACCATCTCTGAATTCACCAATGTTATTCAAGAGTTCGTATTGTTGTGAGAAGACAAAATATAAGGACTTTTTAAGGAATTCTTAAGCACCAAAAATAACTTTTAAGGAGCATTTGTTGTGTTTCATGACAAAAATCATTTCATTTCCTAAATAAATCTTCCGCTGAAAATGCTCTCTCCAAGAACTGATTAGAAATAAGGAGCTTTTAAGGAATTTTTTTTTACCAAAATACACGAGTTTAAGGAGTTTTAAGTGCCCTTGAAAACGTAGATAAAAATTTAAGGAGTTTTTAAGAAGTTTAAGGAGTAGCACGAGCCCTGATCCTAGTACCAACGCCTTTCGAAAAATTTCTACAAAAAGGGGTAGCGCATCGTAACTGGCAACATCGAAACTTCACTTCGCTTTCTCAAAGTTGATAGCATTCTGAAGCACCTGTTATTTCACGGCAGTTATCAACCAAATATCCCAGCTTCTCCTTGGTAGCTCTCGTCGGCTGTGTGAACGTATTCTCCCCGTCAGTTGATTTCCACTATGAGTAGCATTTGAAAAGATCATGCTATACGAATGCCTACCGTAATGATTTGTATTAGAAAATTGCAAACTTCACAGAATAAGGGTGAAGAAGTGTGTGTGTGTGTATGCATACATATATATATATATATATATATA
>WIPJ01017754.1:27322-72007 GCA_018155075.1 Cassiopea andromeda | reverse complement strand
GGGGGAGATTCGAAGATTTACGGTAACACTACCAGTAGGATGTATCTTACCAGTGCTTCCAATAGCTGCCGTGCCCACATTTGCTGTTGTTCAAGATCCAGGCAGCAGCATGACACAATTCGTGAATAATTGTGTCTCGCAACCTCTCTAAAAAATAAATTCAACTAAACCAGAATTCGTGCAAGCTACAAATTCAGTTTAATTTAAATCAGGTAATTAATCCTTGAAGGGCTTTTGATATGTGATACAGTCACTTCTTCATAAGGGACCAGTCATCATTAATGCAGGGTAGGGGGCTGGAAGATATTTTGAGGGATCATCAAAAATTTTTGCGCTCTAATTGGGGTTCACCAAAAATAGTCACAACAAAGGGGGCCACTAATAACCTAAAGTTTTCTCCAATATGTCAAATTATTAAAACTGTTATTTACGTTTTCTGCAATATTTTTCAGTTATGTATACAATATATGTTAAATTGCACAGGTACAGTTTCACTATCATCATTATCACTGTTTCTTTAAAGCTAAATGCAGATAATTATAGATGGATCACATACAATACTGCTGGACTGTGAGTTGCTTCTCAGGAACATTACTAGGTTCTCACATACGAGGACAGGAGGGTTATGAAAAATTACAGCTGCAAAATGCAGGGGTCATTAAAATTAACAGAGGGGAGATTGAGGGGCCACTAAAAAGCTTTCGTACCTTTGAAAATATCTTCCGGTACCCTACCTAGCATTTATGATGACCGGTCCCTAAAAGGTAGTTGACAGATGGAAGAGAAACTTGTGGAATTCAATCTCAAAATCTTCGGCGTATCCCTTGAATAAACATCAACTTAACAAATTACGTCAAATGGCCATTTGCAACTGCCATCGGAAACTGTACCCCAAGAAATAAAAGAAGGATGTTAATGCAAAATCAGACAAAAAGTTGGAAAGGAGAAGAACGCAATTGTAACTTGTGCCGACGGAACATTTCTAGGCTTTGTTTGAAGTTTGTATGCCAATTTGTGCCGACCGTGTTAGTGTCCGGCTACCAAATCAGTTCGCTGTAAGTATCCGGCGGAAATGGCCCGGTAATATTTTACGTTTTTACATAGCATATGCAAAATGTCAGGAAGAAAGATGTAACACGTAGATATTTATTGAAAAAAATATTACTTTTCTCTTGATACATCCCTTATAATTTACATTCAGGGTGGCTACTCATAATTTGCAATGAAATTCCAGGAGTTTTTCTGGAGATTTCTAGAATTTTCCTGGTGTTTTGTAGAAATTTCATATGAGAAACTGAACACTTACCCATGCTACTTATGTTTTGCACTAGTTTTAATTGAACGTGACCCCTAACCTATGACCTACTTTATGACCTATGACAACATTACCTATTTTAATAGAACGTAAAATCAATACAGTAGAGCAGTAGTAGAAACAATCTAGCAGCCAAGTATTTGCGTGCATACACAAGCATATTTTTCAAACTTTTTACAGTTGGTTTACTTCTAGTTGAAAACTAACTTACACCAACTATTTACAATACATGACATCTACAATAATCCGTTAGAACACAGGAAAGGACTGACTAAAAATAAATATTAATTATGTACAGGTGTGGAACACACAATACTTTCCATCCCAGTTTCGTATTTCTTTTTCACAATTAATTATAGAAGTTGCTAGCTTTATTTCATCTCTTAGTGCATTCCACAAAAGACTTCCTTTAAATGATAGGGAACTTATTCCATAGCGCTGAGAATTGACAGAAGGGATTTTGCATAATTCATTACTACGAAGATTTAAGGGAACATAATTTTTTAGAAAGAATTCCCGTATGAATTTAGGGTTTAGATAGTTGATTGTTTTATATATCTCAACCATAAGTATTTGCAGGTTACTTTTACGTATCATCTTTGATTTGCTCTTATCTAATAGTTCTCCAAACGTATATTCATAGTCTCTATACAAGGCTCTTAGTACCCGTTTATGAGCCCGATTAATTTCACTATTTGCCCCATAGCTACAAAATAGCCAAAGTAGAGGACAATATGAAAAATTCGACATTATCCAAAAGGTAAATTGCATAGCTGAGGAAAATTGGGTCTGGGGCATTAGCCCCAAGAAAAACTTTAGGAGCATTCTCTCTGAAACATCTGAAAATGCCCCTTTGCAGAACAAAGATTGTGCGCCACTGGGATTGAGTAGTTGAGCTATAAAATGTCAATTGTATTTAAAAACTTGACTTTCTGGAGTTTTCCAGGAGCTTTTACATTTTCTAGGAGCATTTTTCAGGAGGCAAATTGCATTCCAGAAGTTTCCACGAATGGTTGCCACCCTGTACATTACTGTAAACTAGATGATACTACTGTGTAACATTGTATTCTTGGAAAGAAGTCCTACTATAAAAAATTGACTATCAATATTAATAGGGTTCGTACAAACTACTCTAAACATAATTCCAAGACATTTCCAATACTTTTCCAAAGCCAAATTACCAAATTTCCAAAACCATGAAACACATTTTCGTTCGCATTTTGAAACCCCATAAAAATAGAAAAAAACGCTATTTTCAATGTAATATTCCATGATCTTCTTGGTGGATTATGTTTGTAAATAGTAAAATAAACAAACATAGCATATACGATGTTTAATACAACACTGGGTTATATCCATTTTAGGGTATTTTCCCAAACAAAAATCCAAAACTTTTCTCATAGCCACTTAGAAATACTTCTCTTTCCAAAATTTTCCAGGTCCTGGAAAATGGCATTAGCAATTTCCATAGCTTTCCAAAAGGTTTGAAAGCCTGTGCGAACCGTGTATTACTATTAGTATTATTTGTTATTTTGAACTAATTTCTAAGTACCATTTCATAATCAGTTTATGGGAATTTAACGCAAAAAGCATATTTTACACTGGAGCAGTTGTTTCGATCACAGTGCTACTGAAACGAATAATTGGCTGTGATAAGGTGGCAAACCAGCAGAGACAATTTTGCTGACCAGTTGAAAAAGCTTCAAAAGTAATCATGTTGCCTAAACATGGCATGAAACAACCCAATAACAAAAAGTTTACGTACCAACTGAATCGCATACTTTTTCTGCAATTTCGATCTTTGATGATCGTACTTTCGTTTGTTGATTACTAAAAGTGCAAAGCATGTACTTCACTTAAGGGAAATGCAATACTGATTGCTTACAATAGACCTTGAGGAAATTCGAGCAACGACTGGAAATCTTCTCTTAGCACCCTAGTGATGCAAAACAAGGTACGCTAAACTCTGCTTCTATTCCTGTTTTCCCTTAGGAGAAACTTTTAGTCTTGCTTTGGAATAGTGCTTCCCAAACTGAGAGCCTTTGGTGGGTTAGGGTGAGGGTTACCCAAACACTACACAGCTTAAAATCAGGGGTACCGGAGCAGGGGGCAGCGGGGGCAATCTTCCCTCCTGCTTTTGTGGAAGGGGACAAGAATACCCTTTTCGTCAAATAGTTTTTTGAAAGAATTAGACCAGGGAATATTTTTAAGTACGTGCACTCCTGCCATCAAAGTATCATAAAACTGTCGAATTTTGTGAAGGTTACCTTACAGTGTTCATTTGAATTCAAGTGCTTCGAAATTTAATAGTTTTTACATGACTTTAGAAAGTTTTCTTACAGAATGATCACTTTCTACTACAATGTCAGTTGAGCGACTTTTCTAAGAGCACTTTTCTAGCTCAAACTTCACATTTTCAGAAACCCATTACTATTGGTTGCGGCCAATAAAGGGCGTGGCATGTTGCCCCACAGGAGAAGCTGCCCCCTTGCCCTGATGTGCTTCCAGCACCCCTTCCTACAATAGCGGGGGAATGGAATATGTTGTGCTATAGCTGACGTAAAAATACTTTTGAATTTCAATCATCTAAAACCTACAGCGAATCATACCTCTTCTCGCTTATAATATAAATTGGTAAGACTTCAAATCAAAATCAAATCAAATCAAATCACAAAACTTTTTTACAGCTGGTTAAATACATAGTTTATAGAACTAATTAAAATCAACTATCTACTCAAAAAAAACTAAATTAACTGCAAATAAGACTTTACAGTTACTGCCATCCCAGCTACGTATTTCATCTCTAAATTTCTCAAGAGGGTGACAATTTTATCTCATCATTAATGTCATAACAGACTCCCTCTAAAGGATAGGGGGCTTAGTCCAAAACGTTGGGAACTTTCTGAAGAGAATTTGCATAATTCCTTGGTGCGGAGATTATATTAAACATCTTCTTCTACAAAAATTTCCCACATATATTCTGGGTTTAGGTGACTGAACAATTTATATACCTCTATCGTCAATTTTTGCAGGTTATTTGTATGCGTTATCTTTATATTATCCCTATCTATATGTTCAATCAAGGTAACCTTCCGATTTTTTAGGGTAAATTGTACCTAGTTCCAGCCGGATAGGTCTACTTCTATGTAGTTTAAGCAGCGTCCAAAACGAAATTTCTTACACTTCAAATTTACTTGAAAAAAGAATAAAAAGATGATGTTCAAATTACTCACAACTCACCGATAATAATAGCAAAATCCTGCAGTTTTTGTCATCCGTTTGTTGAAAACAATACTGAGATCCTCAGGTAGCTGTGTGGTAGAGATTCTACAGCTTTTAATGAGATTGAAACGAGATTGTAAATTTAATGAGATTGTAACTAGAAAGTAATGCAAAATTCGCAAGGTTCCACAAATATGTAAAAAAAACCTCTTAAAAAGTGGTCAAAAGACTTTCATGATCAAAACTCATTAAGTGCAAAGTTAAGATCGATCTGCATTTTAATATAAGCAAAATTATAAACTATCATTCGGCATACCCGTTTGTCGAAAACTGTCTCATTAAACAAATTGAAAAGATCGTTGGCTATTTTATCCCTTAAATTCTTGTACTCCCTTCTGTACGTCGCAGTTCCATGAAGTGATCTGGGGGTCCTTACTGAGCTAAGAATGCCGGCTAGAATACAAAGCAGCATCGTCAAATTTATGACCACGAAACTTCAGTAAAATTACACAAAGAAGTTGAAAATATGAATCACGTTGAACTGCAAAATTGAAGGTTTTATCTAGAAATTAAAATAAAACTTAATATTACAACGGTGTGCAATATCGCTTTTTATGAAGGAAATCGGTCTTGCATGCGTGTCCAAAAATTCACTAGGATTGTTGTGACCACTAAAAAAGATCTCATGAAAAAGACCATCGTCGAAAATCAAAATTGCAATGAATTGCATCAATGGGAAAGGGAATCAGCTGTTGATTGAAAGTAGGAACAATAATGCTAGAATAAAAGAGGGTACACAGTCGAGGTTGGAGAATGATGAAAAGAATTTATGCTGTAACATCGATAGATTCAAAATGATGCAAAGAAGAAAGCCATGCCCACCCCACCCTCTGCCAACGGGGGGCGGATGAGATGATAGCATGTAAATACTGATAGGGTATCGAGTCAATGCAATCGTATATTGTTATTATTTTGTTCCCTTTATAAAATAATAATAATATGACATTCTTTAAAGTTGTTTTACATAGCTTTTAGAAACTAATTAAGACCAACTACTTACACAATCATATTCTAAAATACAACGAAATCGTTAAAAAAAGTGAGTGAAAACGAAGATCATACAATATATATATATATATATATATATATATATATATATATATATATATATATATATATATATATATATATATATATATATATAACGACTTTACTTTTACAGATTTTGCATTTGCAGCCCTTTCCATTCCAACTATTAATTCTGCTCTTAAAAGAGCAGACGGGGATGATGCTTTTAATGTCATTTGGAAGGCAATTCAATAAGATGCTGCCTCTAAAGACTAAGCTATCATTTCCATATCTAAAAGTGTTAGTTTGAGGCAACATTAACAAGTTTTTTATCGTAAATCATCGTTTCGTGGAACATGTTCCACATAAAAGATGGGTTTTCATTGCTAATACATTTATAAACCTCAAGCATCAACTCTGCAAACTTTTGATATGGATTGTGTATTCATTTGATTTTTGCAGAAATGCTTCAAATGAAGAAGAATGGTCATTTTGTAGAATTCGATGTGCTCTAAACGAAGTAATTCAATAAGACCACAAAGATATGTAAATAGTGTGAAAACAAAATTATGTCTGTGGTGTCCTGTGATAAAATTATGCCTCCTTTCTCCTTGTCCTTAAACATTCCTGTCACAAGGCAGCGTTCATATTCAATTCCAAATGATTATCATTTTCACATCTTGCACTCACTCTCAATTTTCAGTAGTACTGGATATTGAGTGAATGCAAGATGTGGTTATTACTTCTGAGAAATCTTATCATAGATTGAAGTCATGGAGCCCTATATGCAATGTCAGTAGCTTTCAAACGCTATAATACCACTGCATTACACGTAGACCAAAAGGTAAACTCATAAGCGTAGGAGAGGGGGTGGCGGGGGTGGCGGGGGGCTCCAGCCCCCCTCATTTTGGCAAAGATCTGCTACATTCGGGCAATTTTCCTGAAAGAAAAATAGGAAATTCTGGCAACCCTTCTGACTGCTCTCCAAACTGCCCTACTCAGTTGGGCAGAAATCTTATAGCCCCCCTAAATTTGAAGCCCTCCTACGCCTATGGGTATACTAATAAATTGAGAATTCAGCTTACACTTGGATGGTGCAGGTGTTGATGGCGTCTTTTTAACTGAAATAAATTAACGCAATTGATTTGAAGTTCATTTGTAATTGCAAAAATTAGCTGATACTAGTCAAAGTATCGTATTTGATTCTAACTAAAATGATACCCTAAAAACCGATTCAACATTAACAAATCCATCACGCTTTACAAAAGCAATTTTAAAAAGTCAACTTAACATGAAAAAAAGGTTTTACATACTCACCTGAATGCTTCTCTTTTCGTCTGCGAATATAATAATAATAATAATAATAATAACCTTGTTTAATGTTAGTGTGACAATAGTACTGAATACTAATACATACTAACATGCTGCAATACAGATTGCATTCAAGTAATATAGTTACTAGCTGCAGGCCATGCAGTCACATTGGTTGTTTGAGAACCAGTTGTATATGAGTGTTTTGAACTGATTTATATTGTTTGACAGCATTGTATCATCTGGGAGAGAGTTAAAAATTTTAGGCCCCAAGAATCTGAGGGATTTAATTCCATATCTAGTGAAATAAGTCAACAAACTGTAGACGAGTGAAAAAATATTTCCCACAAGTATACCAACATTTATTTACATATTAATATATAAAATATTTTCTAAATTAAAATGCCAATAAATTACTTCTACGGCATGTTCTTCCTTCTCTACTATCTACTACTTTTGTCTCCATCAATATTCAATTTTTATCTTACGAAAGCAAATATACTCCTTCTATAATTCATTTAAAATATTTACAATAACAAAATACAAGCACAAGATAACATTTTGAGAATGAGGATGCAACCGATCTGAGACAATCAAATATTCTTTCATCTTCACAAAATAACACTCGAGATGCAAATACCATAAAAACTAAATTTTCATCTAGTTCGCCTCGCATTTCTTCTGTTCATCTGCAAAGAGTTGCTATTCACTAATGTAAGAGTCGCTTATAGATAGACCGGATACCTTATATCCGGACTGTCATCTGGGCTGTCATCCGGGCTGTCATCCGGGCTGCCATCACTGTCCGACGATAAATCTATGACCTCTGATTTTCTAGGTGTCTGCCACACCTTTTTCTCTAAAACGCATGGTTACAATGCTAATAAAACACCAAAAAATAACAACACACTATGTCCATAACGGGATCATGAAATTGGTTTGATAAGCTACTACTCAGAGCCGGTTTATTAAGAAAAATTGGGGGACAGAGGTGCTGAATTTGCCGAGTATTTTAGACGCAACCGAGTATCTGTCGATTGCACGTGTTCTTCATAAGAAAAACTTTCACAAAAAATTTCAGGTTCAGGCAAAAAAGTGATTTTCTTGTTTAAAAAGAGTGCATTTAGCCTTTGTCCCACTACTTTTGCTGAGCAGTTGCCGACTTGATGGCACTTGGGAAGACCTTGCCCGCCCTTGCCCCCTAATGACCGCTATTGATACTAATAATGAACTCTATACTATTTCAGTAAATACAATGCAATAAAAACAAGGAGAAGGGCAATAAAGAAATGACAAGGCCGACGTCAAGCCGCATTAGATTTGAGGCTGACGAGGATGGGTAAAACTAGCATATGCACAGATGAGAGGGTGGCAGGGAGCTGCAGATGGGTACAATGAGTATAAGGAACATACTTATCGTCTTTAATTCAGAGTCATCTATAAAATCTTCTTCATCACCAGATCTGAAAAATGTATACTTTTATAAGCGATAAGAATGCAGAACAAGAATTTACAAAAGCATGCATACACAGTTGTGAGTGTCAGCCAGCAATGGATCCAAATTGAAATATATTCTATTGATCTACTGTCCTTAGGGGATATCTGGTGGTGCAAAGCAATTATATATCTATTCTATTAACAATATTTGAGCACTTTACTCTACAGTAGAAACGTATTAGTGACACATAGGCGTCCTCTTGCAAAGACCCTCTAATCATAAATCAATTTCCTCTTAACTGAGCAATAGAAAATAACACATGCAATCAACTTGGCACATCAATGGGTTTCAAATGACTGCTTCAAATTGCATTGCACTTTGAGAGAACATTGTCTCACTTACGACATTGGAAGCGTTATAAATAAAACTGGGAGTAAATATTGTGAGCTGCAAAACTCGCAAACTAAAATGACTGACTTTGCAGGGTACAAAGGGGTACTTTGACTGTTGACACTTGAAAAACAGGGGGCATGTGTGAGGTGTTATCTTGAGATTTGAGCTGATATTGAGGGGCGCTATTTTTCTCAATCTTGAAAAAGCCCCCTTATAAACTGACCTCCCAGCAAGCTACTAGAGCAAAGGACAAGTCCATCCTCTCTTCCGGTTACATATGCATGTTGGAGAGTAAGCAAAATTGAGAGACAAAAAGATAAGATCAGTCCTCCGGCTGAAGAGTTTCAAACACGTCTTTTAATATTTCACTTGAAACTATGTATAGTCAACACAACGAGTTGCAAACGACTTCAATTTAATATTGAAAACAATGAAAAATAACAATAACTACTAGCTACCATACTTCAAACTATTCTTTCTGCTAGGTAGTCGTGCTATACAAGTTTTGACGAGGCTACATTACTAAACATTTATTTTAATATGTCAATAAACAATTGTTTGAGCATATTCAAATAAGAAACTCTCCAATCGGGTGGCAAAAAATTTCGAGTTCAGATGCTTGTTAAAAAGGAATGATGATGTGTGATACCAACACAAAAACAGAAACTCCATAATTTAAGAACTTTTTTACATGAATTTTTAATTTCAAATGAAATATAAATGTAAAATCATTGAGGTAAAGTAGAGGAGGCCATTTCTGCTTTCTCTGAAGGGAGCAGGGGCGAATTTTTTAAGCACAATACAACAATCTCTTCATAGCCTAGTAAAACTGGAAACATTAAAGTATTTGGCTTAGTTCCTTGGAATTTTCATGGATTGTTTAATCATGATAAGGAATATGGATAGAATTTACTACATTTTTAACTACTACTTCATAATCTGCATTCTTGATATTAATTCTTGGTGCTTAGGGTGAGGAAGGAAGAAGAGAGTGAGCCTGCTTACGAATGAAATGGAGCCCTCACTTAGGCTTGATACAAGCAGAGACGGGTCTAGAGGAGGGGCAAGGGGCCGTGGCGCATCCAAAATGGTAGTATTTCCTACAGCAAACCATTGCATTAAACAACTTGTCACATGAAAAGAAAATAAAACACGGCCACGGACTCCCCATAGTCTAGCTGTGGATCCGCCCCTGTACGCTAGTAAAATTTCTTGGCCCATTACATGGGAAAAACTCCAATTAACAAACGAATTTAACAAATAAAACACGAACCCCATTAGTTTAGACAAGGAATAGAAAAAAAAATTAGAACAACGATAAGTCTTCTCACTAAAATCATTCAAAAGTTCGCTCTCACCGATCCTCTTCATCGGAAGATATGACTGTAAGCCTCTTCTTCCTGTCTGAATTGACTTTTCTGATGACTGGGAAAAATACATGACTAAAACTGTTTATTTAAAAATTGTATGTAGTACACTCCATATGAGCCTTAATACTCTTTCAACACACTAAGATCATTATTTAATGGTATTCTTATAAAAACATTCAACGTTCTGGTCCTCATCAGTTTAAGATAGCTGGGAAAAATAGCTTAGAACTCCTCTGTTCATCATCGATTTTTAGAAAATTACTCAGCTGTGTTGTTAAGTGGAATATAGAGGAAGGTTTAATTGTATGTCAGCAAAATAAGGAAGTCATACAGTATAATGAACGAAACTAATAAAATTTATGTATCTGCTATTCTAACAAACTACTCGGGTTCATGCAATAAATGTGAAAACAATGAAATATTGACGTTCTATAAGAACCAGTCAGAAGTAAGAACCCTAACGAGGTTATGAATCTGTTCCCTTATTGGTGGAACTGATTCGTGGATTTGGCAATGAGGTTACATATATAGACTAGTGTTGAGGCTAGGTAGAGGAATTAGGTGCATTCGATGCTTGAGAAAGATAAATCAGAGATATGACTTAAAATGGTTAGATATCGGGTAGAGAAACTACGTAGAGGAATCAGATGAATGAATTGGATGCATCCAGAAGGTATATCAATAAAGCACTGAAGTGGCATAAGTCTCTTTTTTATACTCACAGTACTAGTAAATAGAATAATTGTAGCCAAACAAGAAACATAAAAATGCGGGAGAGTGATGGATACAAAAAGGCAACTGCAAGAACGTAATATCCCTCCGCAAAGGCCTACTTTATGGTCATGCCAAATGGCTGACTATGCTTAGATTTGGGGCCACTTAATGAAGTTACTCAAAACTCACTCTACTAAAATGCAATTATGAGAAATGTATATAGATGTATATTGACAATTCTTCTATCTCTTGCTTATCAATATGGCAAAAACTTACATGCATCAAAATCATCTTCCTCATCACTTCCACTGGCTTGGTCACCAGGCCTAGGTACAAATATCCCGAAGGTTCTTCAACAGTATAAACATGCGCATTACACACAATGCTATATTTCTAACAAATAAAGCAGACTTGAGGGGGGGGGATTTTTTCTACACAATCAAAATATAACAACGCAGCAAAACATAGTTACAAGAACGATGCCATTGGAAGCATTAGCATGGCTACCCTAAATGACCTTCCAACCAATAAGGCTATAAATATCTACAGATACAGATTACAAGACATATACCAATATAGATACCAAGGAATATACCAAAATCTATTGGTTCCTCCTTAGAAAAATAGATTAACAGAATTGAAGTACTTTAGACAAATGGTATGAAAGCTAAAAGATTTTCATATAGTCCTTGGTATATCCTTGGTAACCTATATAAGTTCATAATACAGTTACGGTTAGAATAGTTGAAACAAATAATGAGTAATGAAATAACACCACCGTAGATATCCTCCATGATATCCTCAAAATAACTACACTCTTTTTTATAAGAACAATTTTATAAGAACACAAGCTTGGAATTTGATGGAAAATTAAGAACAAATTAAGAACAAGGTCGAGGCTGAATAACTGTCGAAAACATATTTTTGGACAATGATGCATAAGTTTCCACTAGCATACGGGCATGAAATGCCCTTTCCGACACTAGATACTGTGCTAACATTGTCTATTTCTAATTGTTTATAAACCTTTTTCAACAAAAACAGTGATATGCAATAGAGACCATCTCGGATGTAACATGTGCCTAGTGGTCTCTCAATCAATCAAAACATCCAATGCTGTCTTGAACTTCTATTGTCTTCCCTTGTATTTCTAAATTGCTTACAGCCCACTAATTTAAGAACAAATCAAGAACAATTCAGCCTCAAAATAGGGGAAAAATAAGAACAGCCAGCCTGAGCCTCGATTTTACTGGTTATATATATATATAAAAAAGAGTGTATAACAAGGAGAGCTATGGATGTATAATAGAGCGATATATAAGAAAGAGTGTACAGGCAGGGATGATTTCTAGAAAGCTAGAGGGTGGAGCACATCTTGGCAAAATCCCTGTTTATTTTGGAGTCTCTGCCCCACCCCAAAATACTTGCACTGACTTTGCTTTGTAGTATTTTTTATTTCAACACTATGATGCACTTTGTGCTGCTACATAGTTATTGGGATATTTGCAATCGCTAGTATATTACAAATATTAAGTAAAATTATCATAGCTGCGTCTTTGAACATGTGTACGCAGTTGCAAACAGGCCATACCCACTTTATGACGATGCACCTAGAGCGGCTCTAAAAGATCCTCCCCCCTCCCTTGTTAAAATGTTAGAAATGGCCACTGACTACAAGTGTTCATAAAGATCAAATAATGCAAGTTTTAGGCATTTGTGAATTGGTTCAAAGTACGTATAAGTTGACCTATCAGCTGTAATTTGTGACATAAGATTAGTTTTTTATTAAAGAATTACCTATATATTTAAACAGTATCAAGAACAAAAGAATGTACGTACTCTTGGAGAGCTGGATGGTCATTTTCTGCAAACAAAAGATGTGTCTTACTGTACTTACTGCAACTCATAAAAAGAGCAAATATCATTCGATTTACTGCTGAAATAAGATACATTTCCTCTATAGAATGCCGCTCCCTTATAAACGCCGCACTTCTGGCAAAACTTTTGCAAAGTACGCCGCCCTGTAATGAAGGCCGCATTAAAAAGTTCATATCATGAGCGAGAACTGTGACAGAGAAAGTAACATTGACACTCTTCGATATTGTTCATACTATGAAAACATATGTTTGAACGTTAACACATTTTTACACAATCTTTGTTATGCTTCTTTAGGAAAAGAAAACATTGTGTAAAATTGCATGCTCTATTTTGTTATGAACGTCGGATCATAAAGTTCCATAAGAAATACGCCAAGTTATCATCATAGAGATCTCCCGATTGCATTCAGCGTCGATAATCACGATATCAATTACGATAAGGTGGCACGATTAAAGCTAAACTCAGATTGTACAAACTTGCAGACGATGTCTAAAACGATAAAACAATTCACCCCCTGAAAAAATTGTTCTCGAGCATCATATTTCACACAATATTCTTACTACCGATATTCTTGCCTAGCAGTAAATGTGAGACAAAATTAATGTTTTTGTGATTGTTCTAGTGCTTTTTTGATTCTGCGTTTTTTCAAAATTGTAAGTGCCCGTTCTTGGAGGGAACTCCGATGACATAGTGTCTATTCCTTCGAGGCTGGGAACAGTAGTTGCATTTTAATTAAGTAAAAAAATTGCACTTGCACTGGTTTATGCAGCAGCAATAGCTATGACCTATTTGGAGCTGCAAGTGCGATGCAAAAAGACCCCAGTATCAGAGATAGTAAACATTCCGAGAAATGGGTATTTTTGCAATTTCTATGCTAGAAGCATAACAATAGAACACATGAGAGTCCAAAAGTAGCTTCATGCAGGACCTATAAAACACGATAAATAGAAAGTTGTCATAAGACAAGTGCGATTGATGTTAGCAAGGGTGATCTTTCGCTCGTACTTGTGAGCGTGTGTGGCCACACGCACGTGCTATCGCACGTGTCTCCGGGCACGGACTGGTAAAATAAGTAGTTTTGGGGATGTGTATCGTAGCATTACCTCCTATAGTAACGATGCAGCTAATTACCTTTGTTGCTATCGTCTTCTAGTTCATCATTATTAATATCACCTTCTTCATCACCACTGCTATTAATATCAGCATTCACACCATTCACTTTATCATCACCATCTTTACAATCACCATCACCAGTAACCCTGTCATCTTTCAATATATCATCATCATCATCATCATCATCATCATCATCGGAAGAGGACCTACAGAAGATACCCAAAAGCAAAAGCTAACAAATTTCCAAGATACGGGGAGCTATAAGAGTCAGGACAAATTGACTGTCATTGCAAAACTCCTATCATTCAAGAGGAATTCAGCTCACATCTTCCTGCAATTGATACAATTAACCATAGATACAATTGATACAATTAACCATAAAATATTTACTTATATTTTACGTACTTATGTAGTGTAGTACAAATGTACCTAAACAATGTAGTACAAATCAACCTAAAGTCGGATGCAAAATTGGGTCCTCTAGATTTGCTCATGAAGGTACGACCTCTACCAAAAAGTATTGGACCACTTGCACTATTTCTGTTGCTCATTTAGTACTATCCAACTCTCCCTTTGAAAAAAATGTTGTTATATACAGCGTTGACAGGCACAGAAGAGGTCGCTATGCTTACAGACACTTGTCTGGCAAATAAGCACTTAATTCAACATTTTTTTATAGGGGAGGGGACTTCAATCGTTCGAGATGGATAAGAAAATAATTTTTATCAGAAACCATGCATCAATTAATTGATGTTCCAAGGACTTTTCGAAGAGATTGCATGTGGCAATGTTGCAAACCTGATAGAAATATAGATTGAATTCAGGCATTGTATTTAAAGTATCTTTAAAAATTGTTTCACGCACGTACACATACGGGTGTACACACCAGGGCCTATTTTAGAGTATTGTTGCTCACACTTTGTGGTCTTGAGAATCTTGCGTGTGGTTTGGAAATTTAAAATTCTGGTTAACTTTCTCAGTTTCATGATTCATATTTTGCAGACGTCCTTCTGTGCTTTGGCCTGTAAATACTCTATGTAAAGTTCTAGAACAGTGTAACCTGTATTTCAATGTGGTGTCAAACAGAAAAAGGCTCTGCATGAAATGTTGGGTAGTTTAAAGGGTGTGGTTTCCAAGAAGACTCATATAGGGTGTGGTCAAGCTTTATCATAGCATAGTGTGGTATTCGAAAATTTCCTTAAAATAGGCCCTGGTACACACACATAGCACCCTGATGAACACATATACTCCGTCTAGTCTACATGACAGAGTAAACAATCTACGCTTCCTTGTCGTTGCAAACTTGTCAGACGTTGAGCTTTCCGTTGAAATAAAAAGCTAGAGAACACTGCATTAGGTAAGACATGAATATTATTGACTGGCCCATATACATGAATGTACAGCCGGACATAAGTAAAAATAGAAAATAGTATGCAACAGCACGATTAAAAAACCTAAACTGTAAACTCTTTGTGAAAGATAATGACGAATATCAAGAAACCCGTCTCAAAAATAGCTGTAACATCTTACCAGGAGGGAGCCTTTCGTAGACATACTGATCTTCGAGACTTTGGCGTTGCTTTTTTATGTCCTAAAGAAGTAAAGCATTGAAACCAGAACCATAAATGAAAGATAAACACAGTAGTTAACTGCAGCCAACTGCCACAAAAGAAGGGAAATACAGCCAGCAAATTTGAACAACATGAAGATCGTATCTCGTATACTTGAACACATAAAACGATGCGCCTATTAGAGAGGACTCAAATCCTGGGCTATCTAGTCTAAAGTAGGTGGCCAGATGCTTTCCTCCCGCCTTTATCTTCCCAATATTGCCACCAGGCACCCAATCACTCAGGGATGCCGGAGCATATTTTTGACTGGGGAGCTTGGAGCATGTGGGGAGCTTGGAACGAGTGGCAAGCTCCTAGCAGGGCGTGGAAGTAGGGTTAGGGGCAGAGCCCCTGAAAGTTTTCTACAACCACGCCTTTAGATTGCAAGAAAATCCCCTTTTTGTACATGAAAATGCATCCTATCTCAGATAGGATTGGCTATCTTTTGTATGACATTATATATAAGCAAAAAAGTGGGGCACGCCGGAGTCAGAGGGATGGGGGGCTGCAGCCCATAGCCCACTGAGTCCATTTTGCCTGTCACTGTTAGCAGAATGAGCGGGCACATAGCCAAGGCTCGAGTGTGCCTCAAACCATCGCATTTCTGCACAGAGGTGAACAGGGGTGGCGCAAGGAGAGGGCTAGGGAGCTATGAATCCCTCGTAAGAGCATGTTAGCCCCCCGTCAAAAAACCTTATTTTTCGGAGGCTTTTTACAAGGCATAGTACCCTGATAATCGTACTCTAGCCTCCTCATCGGAAGAATCAGCCCCCCGTTGATTCGGAAGATTCCTGGCGCCACCTCTTGAGGAGAAGCGCTATGACCACCTTACTATTCCGTTGATGCAAAATCTTGAGTCTGCCTATAAAATAAATCTAGCAAATATCTGGCAAGCTGAACAAAATACGATAAATGCGACAAATTTTTACTCCCACGGCAAGGTAGAAGTTCCAATAAAAAGAGAGCGCCTGGAAGATGATTCGGATGAAAGAACAAGTAGGTATGCTTCACTACAAAATTAATAATTCAAGGAAAAACAATGGGAACAAATGACTCCAAAGTAAAACAAAACTACCTTTATTTTTTCGCCGCAAAATCTCTTCATCCAGCTAGTAAAGAAAAACCCTTTCTATAAATGGAGTTACCACAGAGGACTAACTCTTGAACATCAAACAAATTTTTAGCAAACCAAAGAGACATTTACTTTCAGTGGTATAGAAGTAGATCGATAGCTTGGGAGCTCTTTTCCTACAAGCACTTTTACAAGGAACTATAAAGTTGGTTCACTTATTTATACAAGAAACTGAGAAAGTGGTCCAGTAAATACGGTTTTTCTAATTCTTCAAGCCTTGTGAGATAGCATTCTCTCAACAATTTTCTAAAGAGCATTTTGTCTTAAAATGATCATCTACAATAGTCCTACAATTCAAAAATAGTTACTGAGTGGGCGTGTGCTCCCTCAAGTCACAGCTACGGGGCTGCACCACCCACACTCCTTCTCTTCTACTCATCAGTGTAGTTTGGCTTCCATACACTTGCAATTTTCCCCAACATTGTAGTCAATGGCTTCCTTCCCTCTTCCATATTGAGGGAATTGCCTCAACAGAGATACATCAACAGAAAAACAATAACAGTCTGTTTTAGCTTTCCGACATATCAATGTCAATGATTTTTTCTTTTTTTCAAGCTTTTGCACCAAAACCATTGTGTATAGTGCCAGAACCCATGACTATAGTGCCAGGACCCATTTATACCAATACAGCTTCTCCTGGTAGCAGGGGTGATTTCTAGGGGGGCTCAGGGGGGCGGAGCCCCCCTTGTTAAAATTTCTGCTCATGTTGGGGGGCTCAGCCCCCCTAAAATTCTTGCTTTGGCTTGGCTTTTCAGAGTTTATTGGCCTTGCTTCCAAAGTGCTATGATCAACTGTGCACTGATATATGGTTATTGAGGCATTTCTCATTGTTGACTATACTATATCAGTGTTAAACTAAATTATCATGTTTCCATCTTTGGAGATATGGGCGTGGTTATAGCTGGGCCACACCAAAACCATAGGCGTGGTTGTGCGTAGAGCCCCCCTTGTTAAAATTTTTAGAAATCACCACTGCCTGGTAGTTGAACAGTGACAATCATGGACATAAGAACATAGCACAAATTCATAAGTAAAGTGTCCCTCTTCAGCTTACATAGTGTCCTTTTTTGCTAGTAAGGGTGACCCTGAATGCATGTGCCCCCCACTTTTTGAATGCTTCCTATGTCCTGAATGCATGTACCTAGTGACAATGGAACTGCCTGCAATGCCTAGTTCTAAGCAGACAGAAGAGATTACAGTGAACAACAGTGAATGACACTTATACTCAACTCAAAAAATTAGTCATTGTGGTCTGGTGGGGGCTAGAGTTTCTTAGTCTTCCACTTCTACTTTCTTGAAATTTTCTAGCCCATAATAGATAAGAAAAGCAGCCAATTACTACTTCTAAGAAGTTGCAATTCAGAAAATCTTTGCCTCTAATGACCAAAATTACTTCTTACTATGCCCATGGCAATAGTACTCTTCAGGGCTCGATCCAGGGGGCAAGGGGTCATGGCCCCCCAAACTTCTCACATTAAAAACAATGAAGGCAGGTCCCCCAAAGTCCAGCTTTTGATCCAAATCTGGTACCCTGATAAATTTAGCTACCATGCCAGGGCTATTGAGCTAGGAAATCTCTAGGATCATGTTTCAAAACCAGGGACTTAAGAAGCATCCCACCTTTAAATGTGCAGAAATTTAAATGTCTATCAAAATTATTTTGGGATGCAGGGGGCACCTGTGTAACTAGTTTCATAAATATTGTAGATAGTATCACTAGGCCTCTACTATGCCATTTGTTGCAGAAAGACACATGGTCTGTATTAATCTTCCCTAAAGTTTTAGTCTTTTGCATACAACTAATTATGAGGTATTTATCGTCATAAGGGGCTGTTCAATAATTACATCATCCCTTGGGGGTTGGTAGTTCTGCATATTTTTTATGATTTTCTGTGGCAGTAAACTAGGGGGATGGGTGATACTTGAGTGAAGTCTGTGGCATCACAGTAAAAATATGTTTATTGGGGAGTTTTACATAATAATAGAACCCTGAAACTCAACACACAGCCTAAATTAATAAGGTTTTCAAACAAAGCTCTAGCTCACAAATCATCTTTCATTCCCAGAACTTCTCAACTGTGGAACTCTTTAACACCCACTACTTTCCCTGAATCCTACAATTCGTTGTCTTTTAAATCTAACATCAACAAACTTGATCTTGTCTCCCTTTCTACTTAAACTTCCCCTCATTTTCTCAGCTTTTCCTTTGTCGAGGCTTTGTTATAGGCCCTATGGCCTTTCCCCGGCATTACTTACTAAAAAATCATGTTTTCTAGTTTCTGTTTATCCCTTTCAGTGCTTACTTTATAATGTAGATGGGAGATATTAGATGGTACATGTAATGTTCAGGATAAATTAGTGCTTCAATGTGAAACTCAAATATTTTGCATAAAGAGGAATGAGACTACTTTACTTCTTCCCTATCTACCTATCTATCTACATATTATTGTACATGACCAAATAGTTGGTATTGCGTACACAGTGGTTAGTATGTTATTAAAATGAAAATATCCCCCATTCCATTACTATTTTAAAATGCCATTTTGCATTGGTGCTGCTGTGCATAGGGGGTATTTGTTCTGAGCATGACACAATGCAAGGGGGTCTTACGTGCAAAAATGACAGAGCATGATGATAGGGGTGGGTGGTTCCAAAAATAGCAATTTTAGCATGATGTAATTATTCAACAGCCCATAACAGCCCTTACACATACAAATTACTAATTACCTTCTTTACATATTCCCTGAGAAGAGAGCAATCCTCCCTCTCAATCCACTTCATTCTTGTGGCAAATTTCAATACTATGTCCTACAACACAAAATACAGAAAATTTAAGCTAACAACAAAATGACAGTACTACAAATCATAAGAACTTCTTTTCTCATTTTCTTGCTATCCACCTGTTGCCAGCTGCAATCTAAAGCATCTTTACTTAAGTAACATTTATGCCAGTAGATTTCAACCTTTTTGGTGGAGCGGAGCCCCAAGGATATATTCTAGTGGCTCAAGGAGCCCTGTTCACATATATACACAGGAGAGTTAAAATATACTGTCGATTGTAGCAGTTTTATAACTTCTGGTGGAACCCTAGGGTTCTAGGGTAGCATTTATGTACAAACATCTAGACAATCATTTTTCTACTAAGAAAGTGTAAGATCTTTGCTAGTTGGGAGGCCATATTAAAAGAAAGATTTGAGAAAGGAAAAGGGGGTGACATGAAAAGTAACTCAAGATAAGCGAGATTTGATTCCTATTCTCCTAGCAAGATTCATGACCCCGAACTGACAAGCCCCAAACGCAGGGTATATTTTATCTATCTATGCAATATTTGGTTAATACGTAGTGTATGAATTAAAGAAATTTTTAACAATATACGATTCTACAACGTAGTGTCAAACTTTGTAACTGCACTAGTACGATAACTTTCAAATACCCTCTCTATAACCCTATTTTTTTCAGATTTCCCCAGGTTTACCACTCGAATGACAACCATCTGGTTTGATCAAGACCTAATAAATATCTTGATCAAAACAGAGATATTACTCAGGCCTATTAGATATACGGCATTCGTAGTTGTGAATGATGTATTGAGAGTACCGTTATAGTATTTCCTCTATCAGCCATTTCTTCCTCAATGCTCTTACATTCATTTTCTCTTTCAGCCATTCTTCTTCAGTATTCTAAATCATAACAAACCCCACCAGCTACTGACCATAATCGATTTTGGCGCGAACGGCAGTTATGAGCGCTCATGCAAAACATACAACAGGAAGCGAATTCACTCATAGGGCATCCAGGTCTTTAGCAGGCACGTGCATGTAGGCAAGCCCAGGAGGGCAAAGCCTTTTGTAACATGCTACCTGGGGGGCCCTTGGCCCCTCCAGCTAGAGGAACTAACCCACCCAGTAGATAAGCTAAAAAATTTAGCATTACAGGTATATACCTTCTTGTCATGGTGCTTTGTCACAGTTGAAGCCGGACAAGGGGACACGCTTTTCATTCTGAACGAAGGCACTTTGCAACGTTCTAGAGAATTACATCTTCAAAACTTTTTCTGGGGGCAAGCCCCAATGTACTGAATCAATAAAGAATTCTTTGGACAACAAGAAATTTGGATGCGGAATCTTCCTTAACCAACAATAAGCTTTTGATACTGTTAACCATCAGATTCTCCTTGACAAACTGAAACATTACGGCATTCGAGGCACAGCTTTAGGATGGTTTAGTGCTTATCTTAGTAACAGAAGTCAGTATGTGTCCTTAAATGGTGGTAACTCTAACCTTCCGTATGTTCCATGTGGTATCCCACAAGGCTCTGTCCTTGGTCGACTTCTGTTTCTTATTTACATAAATGATCTTCCCAACTCATCTACAAAGCTATCTTTCTATCTTTTTGCTGATGATACAAACATCTACTTTGAATGAAACAGCTTAAATACTCTTCAAAAAGTGGTCAACAAGGAACTTAAATAAGTCAAAAAGTGGTTGGATGCTAGTAAACGTGCCTTGAATATAGATAAAACAACCTTTGTCATTTTTCATTCAGCACAAAAACCCTTTGAATGACTGTGTTTAATATAAAAATTGCTAATCAGCATGTAAAACAGGCTAAAATATGTCAAATTCCTTGGTCTCCCTTGGGATGAACAGTTAAGCTGGAAGCATCATTTATGTGAACTCTCGAAAAAACTATCTAGGACTTGCGGAACATTCTTCAAAGTAAGGCATCTTCTGCCTATAACTGTTTTAGCCTCTTTATATAACTCTTTATTTTCCTCATTTCTGCAGTATGGAATCGTAGTCTGGGACTTTACTTATGAAATATATGCAAAATCTATATAACTTCTACAAAGGAAACTTGTCAGAGTTATTGCCTTCAAGAGCTTTTCATCTCCATCAACACCAATGTTTTCAGAATTGAAAATTTTCAAACTATATGATTTCTTTGAGTTAAAGCTGCTTTCATTCGTTTTATGAATCTGTTAACATGATTTCTCCTGTCTTTTTTCACAATTTTTTTGAAATTGTAACAGCTGTTCATCAGTATGATCCGAGGCAGGCTTCGAAAAGTGATATTTTAATGACTCAAGAAAACACCTTGCGATATGGTTTATGACCTGTAAGATATGCAGGTGCCAAGTTTTGGAACAAGACTCCCAGGGTCATCAAACAGTCTACTACAGTTACAAAGTTTCGTCATAAACTCAAAATGCATCTGTTCTCCACCAGATACCACAAATGGATTTTTTTTGTGATGCCTTTTTTAGAGCCATGACGATGTAGCATACTAGCCATTATCGCCAGCCGTAGTTAATAGGTTTTTAATACAGGGGTGCTCTCTCCTCGATTAGTCCATCTATTGAGAGGGCTCCTCCTTTAAGAAATTCCTGCATGCAAATCTTCTCCAATATTATAATATCTTTTGTCTTTTAAATCCTCTCTTTCTCTCTCTATGTTAATATTAATAATATATTTATATAGTCTACTGTATGCTGGAATTTTAAAATTGAAATGAACTTGAACTTGTACTTTCATGCTCCATGCATGTATATCTAACGCTTTTGCAGAAATTACATCCCCAATAACTCTTCTTTCCTGCTACAATCCCCAATCTCTTCTTTTCTGCTACAATCCCATACTATGAGTCTGTTTGACAAAGTGCAAAAATGATCCGTTATGCATCATTCGAAAACATGAAAGGTCTTATTTATTCATGAAAGGTTCTGAGTTGTGTTTACTTTGGCATGGAGGTAAGAAGTATTGTACAAGAAAATCATATTTGGAGTCTGTGAAGTGCAGCTTAACAATATTTGGGGTCTGAGAATTACAGCTTATGAAAAGTTGAATATTTGGAGTTTGAGAATTAAAACGAAGTTGTAAAAGGAAATAGAAATTCTAGAGGTTTAACACAATAAACGTATACTTATGATCTTCACCAAAATTTAACGAGTGGTACTGAAAAATATGTGACAATATTTAGGGTCTGAAAAGTTTGAGACTAAACATTTAGGGGTTCGTCAAAACTGTGACTCAATATTTAGGGGCCAGGAAAAAATCCTTGACAGGGAATCCCCATATAGAAAATTAGGGAGTACCCCCTGGCCAGGCAGGTACGGCGCCACTGAGGTCTGGGTGGAATTCAGCCACCATCCTCCCTTTTTGCTACCCAGCGATTATGAAAGGGCAAGTGTTTCACAAGAACTTGCAAGAAAAAACAACAGATTTCATCTTGTAAAACAAGTTTCAAATGCTTCAAAGATAACAATTTCGTTGACTGCTCACTCAGCCCCCACTTCCTACTTGATGGCGCTATGCCTGGCAGTACTCTCCCCCCAACCAAAATGATTGCGCCAAACACATAACTGGATGAGGTGTCCTAGGGGGCAAAACCTACCTTTAGAATTGCTTTGGAGGGGAAAAAGCCTTACAAATCTCCTAATCAATAATTCTATGGGGGGGGAGCAAAACCACTAGAAATTTTCATTCAGGGAGGTATTGCCCCCATGCTCCCTGCAGGTATGTGCCTGAATTGTACAGGCAGGTTTTGCCCCTCCAGTTACATTTTTGGGCTGTAAAAGAAGGAAGACTCAGATGTTCCATTGTTGGCCCTCTTTCTGGTTCTTTTGGGGAATTGCAATAACTAGGCTCATTAGCAGAGGTGCCACAGGGAGGCTGGAGACATATCCCCAGTTCTCTCCAAGACCAAGACTGGGCAATCAAAGGGAGTGGTAACTATAGAGTGGGGCCCACAAATTTCCCTCTTCTCTGTGCTGACCATCACCATCTCAAGCACCACCCTTGACACTAACCCTAGCCCCTTGCTACATGGTTATCACTAAACTATACCCTAACCCTAACCCTAACCCCCAACTCCTACTCTTGCCAACACCCATTTTTGCATTCTGATGGGTTGTATCTTGCCCTTCCCTCACTGAGGCCCTTCAAAGGCTCTTGCAAACATATCACTGACAAAACCTAACACTTTTTCTAGTTAGGGTGCATCTTTATACTCAGGAAAGCGTTTCATCAAGAGTTAAAGGGAGTGACCTTAAAGATTCTCTAGAGGGAGATACCCCCTGAGCAGTGGTGCCATCCTAAAACTGTAAGAAGGGGGGCTGTGTTGTAGAAAATATATTGACTATGCCTTTGGTCAAGCCCACTTTTGAATTTATGACAATAACTTGTTTGCTACTAATGTATATGTGAAAGACTAGAAGAAGAATAACACCAATATATCGCTATAGCATTCTCCTTCTATTGGTTGGAGCATGCCTTTCTCCTCTCCTCCTTTGGCAAATGCAGAGTTAAAAACTTTTCCAGTCTAACATATGGTCACTAATGAGGGCTGAGCCCCCCAAGCTCACATAAATTTAACAAAGGGGCTAACCCCCCTTCTGAGCCCCCTCCATGACATGCCAACCCCTGAACCCCAAACTTTTGTGCTTCCTTTTCACAGTGGCTGGTCCTGCTGCCCAGTAATTAGAGCTCTCTTCTACCTCTTGTCTGTACAGCCCTGGCCCCATTCTCTACTCACTAGTGCAACTGGCCAAAGCAACTTTTTCAGCACTTCAGGCATTAACTTTAAAACAATCAACTAGTGAGAGTGAATACTTGGAATTCCTACCAAATAGCAATTTAGAATGTGTTCTAACTTTCCATTTGTGCCCTAAACATGTATCTCACTAAGGAAATACTAAATTTAAACTTAATTCATTCCATTCTATAGGAGAGTACATTGCACCCATTGGCCATTTGGTATACAGAAGCACATGAAGCCTAGTAAACCCTCCAAAAATAGCATTCACTATTCCAACTTTCAAATCTTCACTCAATTTCCTGGTAGCTGTAGCTGTAGCTGGCCTTGAGAGAAGAGTTGTGATTGTTAGATTGCACCAATAAGTAGCATATGTACTATCTGGGCTACAACTTTCACTCTCTTAGCAGTAAGGGCTCCATAAAGATGAGACCATTTGGCCATAAATATACTTTTTGTGATACCTGGTGCTTACAATGAGCTAAACCATATTCAGCCATGCACACATGCTATTCATAAGATACAAATTTCACAATACTAGCCAATAAATTCCCAATGATTTAATGCTATGATTGACTTACTGTTCTTGTCTAGCAGTGCATGTTCATTTATATCTTATCTTCAGTGGTTACCAAATTTCAAGAAATTACTGCATTATTGCTTTGAAATCCAATTGAATTTTAAGCCACTGCCTAGGTTCAAATGAACAGCTGAGAACCTGTTCACTTCTACACATAAAACACCTTCAAAATATGTTTAAGATTTATATGGTGCCCAATTTACAAATTTTCCTAAAGAATTTGTGTAACAAACTTCTACCATGTATTTAACATCTACAGTATACATAAGCCAGATCACCACTTTAAAAATTTTTTGCTATTTTTGAACTTTTTCTGTTTTTGTTTTGCTTGCAATTTTCTCAGTTTCCTCTGTGATAACAAATGTAAAGGAACTTTTGCATTTTTTGATGACGACTTTGATGGTGCAGCATCTTCATTTCCATCCATCTCAATATCTTCCCCAACATTAGCTGTTTCCCCCTTCTCTTTGTCAGTCTCTGCAATTAAACTGGTACTATCAACCTTTGAAGAGTTTTCTTTTGTTGAACATTCTTCACTCTCCATCTTCTCATCTACAATCGTAATGAGAATGGAATAATACTTATACCAGATTCAGTGTATATCCTATAAAATACATTTTGCGTACTTCTTAAAATAACTTTTAATTTTTTGTGAGACGGATACAAACTAGTGCATCTATGAAGCAGAAAGGAAAGAGGTTCCCTTTAATATTCTGAATTCAAAAATAGCAATGGTAGGGATGCAAGGAATACATCAACACAGCGCTCAGCAAAGTTGTTAAATTTAAAGCTAGCAAGCATTATAAATAATACCAGTTTTGGTCAGCACAATAATTGTCATATAGTAAAATTTGCAGCTCATACCAATTGCCCGTAGTGCTATTTCTTGTAGCTTTGCATCAAGTTTCGGCTTTAGCTTCATTCTTTTTATGGCACGAAACTTTCTTTTTCTTTTAGAACGTAAACTCTTGGCCATTTTGAGAGCACGCTGTAAGAAAGTAAAGTAGAAAACATAAGCAGCAACAACAACATTGTAAAAGAAATATGGCGTTAGCTGCCAGAGGAGTCAATCCATTCATATTGGGAAAAAGATCGGCCTTTCCAAAGCACAACTTAGTGTATTTACGAAGTAGAAAGGTATTATTGATCAAGCAACAATTCTATGGAATTAGTATCTTATTACTTGTTAAGAGTATTCTCTCCATCAAATTGTTTCTGTTACATAATTTCACGGATTACACTGACGATCACAATTTCATTGCTTGCAATAGAAGCATCATGCGAGGGTCGAGAATTGTAACCAAAATATTTCTTATGATGCCAAATGTGAAATGAGTGACTCTATATTGTGTGAATTTTATTGTCAGACCTTATATTTTGTGTTTTACGAGGTTTAAATATAACCTTTTTTCTCGATAGAATGTAACGACTTTGAGTGATGAAAAGAAAGAGGAGTTAGCAAATGGACCGGGATTGGAAAATTTTATTGCTGGAAATAGAGATTTAGATGAAAGTAAATACAAAAGGAAAAAAGGACAAAGGTTTTACTATTTATAACATCCGTTTCCGTATTGGCAGTTTGCTATGAGAGCAATTTTGATATCTGCTGAAAAATTCCTCAACAACGGACGTACTGTACATTTTGGACAAAATTTTCTACCTTCAGCTCCTGGAAAGCCTACATGAGGCTGGTAGGGATTGCAGTCCATAGACTTGGTGCATGCATAGGTGTGGCCAGTGTTGCTGAAGAGTGGGGTGTAGGTGTGACCAGATTAGCAACAAGACATAGTAATAAATAACTTATTCTTTCAATGAATGCAAGAGCAGTTCTCATAACTAAGTTTGGGTTTGACTAGATGTAAGTGCAAAGACCATGGGTCTGTAAAGACCATATGTATCATGGAAAGGGGCACTGCTCCCCTTTATAAAACTATGAGAACTTTTGGGGGCTCAGCCCCCATCCATCGAACATATTTAAGCTGGATAGCCTCCTAACTATGCATTTCCTGAAGGAGAAAAGAGGAAAATGCACTCCTATCACCAGAGGAAGAATGATAAAGTCATATTCTGGCTTTCTCCATTTTGATTCTTTCATAAGTAAGTCATCATCATAAATTCAAAAAATGGGTGTGCTCAAGGGTGTGGTTTATATTCGGCCTACATCACAGTCCCCCGTGTTACAATTTTAGGATGGCACCATTAGTTGCATGCAATTATTCTAGTCCTTGAACATGCATGTGTAGTTGCATGTATGAACATCAACTACACACACGCAAGTTCAGCATACTAGTATGTGCAGGATCTCATTGAAAGCTGGAATATTCCTTGGTATGGGTTGCAGTGCTTGATTGTTATTTATTAGATAAGGCAGTACGCACAACAAGAAAATTTTGTACAGTGACTTGTAGTTACCTAGGGGTAACTACAAGCCACTGTACAATATTAAAATTGAAACCTACTATAGTCGTAGTCCTTGATGTCAAGTTATGGCCATATTTTTTACTGAACTTTGCAAGTGAATATCTCCAAAATAAGAAAAAAGACCCTCATCAAATTCTAACTAAGGTAATATCTATGTCTGATTACTCTATGGTTTAAATTTGAGCCAGATATAACTTGTCACTCCCTGCCTTTTCTAATGTTCAAAATAATCAGTGAGAGTCCTTCCTGAAATTCCAAATTATGGGACTAGGGGGAAAAGGGAAATTTGTATGGAAGTACCAGAAAGTAGGCAAAATCTAAATTCATATTCAAATTCTCCATATATGAATTAAGGAGTGTGCAAATCCCCAGGGTATTTGGCAAAATTGTGAAGTTGAAAATTGGCTAAAGTCACCCCAAACAATTGTCAGAATTCATAATAGCTGCCATTGACAATTCAATGCAAATTTGGCTGAACTTCAGATGCACATAACTTCTAAACCATATTGAATTTTGAAGTACTATTTCCAATTTCACCCCATCATATGGTCTAGTATCTGCAGTACAAAAATTGGCCAATTCTGAGATGGAGGGTTTCTCGACCTTGATGATTTGAAATGGAATGACCCCGATGTAAACTTAGTTTACTTAAATGTGGAATCGCATTACTGATAAAATGACATTTCAGAAGCAGCCTTGAATAGTGATATGCCAACTTGGAATTTCTGGCTTGCACAGCGGATTTCTCCCCTGTGCACATGAACTGTTACGCACAATTACAGCTGCACAGTTCTTGTAAAGTGATTATTCCAGCCACACAAAATTCTTCTGGCAAGACAATTTTTATACTCTACTTTCAACCATACATTGCTCTCAGTTGCACAAAATTCTTCTCCAAGTTGTATGCAGCTGTCCAATTTTTAGGTCATCAAACAAATCCCTATGGATTTGAACTACATTGTGGCTGTCATTTTGCATGTGTCCATGTTGCATTCTGTGTAAACTGCACACCAAGGGTATACCAGAGAATATGTGTGTTGTACTAAAAACTGTGCCTGCCCTGCACCAACTCATGCCAAAACATAAAAAAATCCATTTGGCCAAACTTCTTTCCATTTGCTTCCACACTGAATACCAGAAAAATAACTTTGTGCGTACCAAAGATCCATGGGCCTAAGTACATAGAATACACCTTGAGTGTGTGTTTGAGTGCTCACCCTTGCACATATCATGTTTTTCTAAAGGCATTTTGGTGTTCCTTTTAGACTACGACTGCCACCATGGCTTAAGAGAGAAATCCCAATGGGTCAGAATTATTTCAGACTCAAGGAGAGTTTAAGAAATTTGAATCTTGCAACTGTAAGTATGAGCATTAGTCATTTGCTGATGTTATTGAAAATTTGGAATTATTAAAATGTTGAAAACATGAAATCTTGGGTTTCTTTGTCATTATTCTTGCCCTTCATTTTATTGTCAAACTTCTCTTATTACAAAATGATCATTTGTGTAACAGTATAGTTTTTATGGTACATTTTGGCATTTTATTGTGCAATTTTGTGTCTACTGTTCATTGGTAGATAGCATACTATGCCATTTGTTATACAAAAAATTTCTAACATCAAGTATTTGGTTATGCAATTTTCAGGCATTGTCAAGGAAAGTACTTGATCAAAAACAAGGACCTAGGGCATACCTGGAGTCATGCCTGGAGCATGATTTTATTGAGAAACCAAATTTTAAATATTGTATCAACTATCTTTAATGACTTGTTACAGTATTTCCCAGCTATTAAAAAAACTTATTCTAGAACTGCATGGCTTTGCTGAGGTAGTTGGAAATTACCATGTGACAAAGCTGTGTGGATAGGCATACTATGAACAAGCACCCTAAGACTTCAGGACCTACAAAGAACTAAGAACCTAAGGCACCAGTGTTCTTCCATGTTGTTTTTCTATGGGCCATGGTATAATAGATAGGACTTTGACAGAATCCAAACAAGAAAATTTGATCTTTTTTAAATCAGCTTATTCTATTAGTAGCAGGAAATATCTTGCAGTTTTATATGAAGTAGTTCAAGACTTTTCCTTGTAGGTTTGTGAAGAAGCAAAATGTCCAAATATTGGAGAATGCTGGGGAGGCAAGGAGGGAACTGCAACAGCTACCATTATGGTAAATGCTTATTAGTAATTTCAAGCTTATCTAGATAAAGTTTGAAAATAAGTATGATGACAAAGAGAGATACCATTTAGTTTTCTTTCTTAAGATCTAATTTTGACAATTCCATATATTCCACAATTGCATATTTTATTCCATAGGCAATTGTGCTAAATTGCACATGGTGCATGCCTTGATTTTACATTTGATCACCTACCCTTATATATTATGATATTTTGACCTTTAATTTTGACTGATGATGACCCAAGATTGGTTGAAACATTTTGTATATGTCAACTAGGACTGACAACTATGATTGCATATGGAAGAAAATATGGAATTGTGGAATATATGGAATTGTCAAAATTAGATCTAAAGAAAGAAAACTAACTGTTGTCTCTCTTTGTCATCATACTTATTTTCAAATTTATACAGAAGCTGTGCTTCCCATCATCTACTTTAGCTAGATAAAACCTCTTGTAGCCAGTGATGTGCTAAAGGTCTTTTCACTGGTGGTATATAGATCTGTTCATGAAACGATTGTCACCAGGACAATACACCATCCGTACAAATCAGCTTCAAAGGTGGTTGTACTTGAAAATTGTTTTCCTTGTAGGTTGCCTCTAAAAGCATCAAGGACATGATATTTATGTTTCTGGCAGCAATTTCCTGCATGATATCATGATGGGTTGTTGTTGTTTCCATCAACTTCTGTGTTGAAAAACATAAGCTCGTGCATATATGCAGTTGCCCCCTTATAGTATAGAGACTCTGTGGACTTTGGTTGTGTTGTTAGGATCTCTCTTTGTCACAAAGCTTAGTTGCTGTCCTATTGCTTTTTGAATATCTTCTTGTACTTTTAAATGTCTTTGGATTATTACCCTAACTTAAAAATTTGTTTCCTTGGAAACAAATGTGTGCATGTTGTTTTAGTAAGTTCCTTAGGGCAGGGTTGTCATTCATGAGGCCTGTGGGCCAGATCGGGCCCACAAAGACTTTCAATGTATGTTAGGATATGATTCATGAACAACACCATTTCCATATGTTTAATGCAGCAATGAAAAAATCAAATGAAGCCAAAAGCATGTGAAAAACAACGTGGTAAACAACGCCAAATACCATAAACATAATGAACCACCTCTAGTTCCAATAATGTGGCCCCAAGGAAATTTGAGTAAACTGAAACCCAGGAGTATTCTCTTTATCTGTACCATCTGGCATTCATAAAGTTGGTTGCCTAGGATTCATAAGGTGAACCTTTTTGCAATTGTCTGGCATGCCAGATATGAAGTATGCAACAAGTTATTTATATTTTTATTTGCCAGTCACCTAGCCCTCTTGGACCCTGTCAACCTACCAAACCCAAGTGATTGCATATTATGCCTTTGTTGCCCCTAGGCCAAATTGACTTTGACACTCCTGCTTTAGGGCCTATATCGAAGCCACATCAAAGGCAAAATTGAAAAAAGGGAGGAAGGCTTAGTAGATTGAGAAGTTTGCTTGAGCTTGTTTATTGCAAAATTTGAAACAAGACAAGTTGTAAGCTTCAGGGAAGGTAATGGAAGGCAATGTGTTTTATAGCTAAGAAGTTCTTGGAATGAAAGATGCTTTGTGTGCTAGAGTTCATGGATTAGGTGGCATAACTTAGAAAGAGTATGATTGGTAGGGGCAATTCCATGAAAATGTGAACCCCAGTGTGAAAATGCTTTTTTCACCAAATATGCATTATACTTATGCTTCGGTTTTCTTGATAATTAGGCTAGTTAATGCAGCACCTTTGTCATATTCAGAAGTCTTTGAAAGCAGAAAAGACTTATGATTTCATAAAATAGGCTATATTTTGTAGTTTTTTTTATGTGAATGGTGCAATTCTTTCTAGATATGGTTGAAAAATGTTGGTTACTCTTTGACCAAAGTGTAGAGTAGAAAAATTGCATTTCTGTACACAAATGGATGCTTCATACCTTCAACATATTTACCATGCCTCAAACATGGGGAAGCTCCCAGATGTTCTGCCTATTATTCCTATGCTTTGCTACTATCTTCTGAGGGTGTTACATCAGTTACCGAGGAGGATAAACCTCTCTAACCCATTGTATGTCATCTTAGCTTTAACATATTGTTTTTTCCTTTCTTTGATATCTGTTGAAACATGACAGTTAGTTTTAAAATAAAAGCTCAAAAGACTTTCAGAAAAATTTGCAGTTGTTTTGATCAATGTAACTAATTCTTCATTCTCTGAGTTACGTCAGTTACTACCTCAATCCTGCAACCAACAACACAGTATTTACTTTAGATTGCAAACAAAATGAATTTGTTTGAGGCTCTAAGCAACCTTTTTAATAACTGAAAATATTGAGTCTCTCAACCAATAAATTTTCTTGCAAAATGAATTGTCATGTCTAATTGCTATGTCAGTTACCAGTGGAATTGCCCGTAGAGCTTCTGGTGGGTCAAACATGCCTCTTTTGATTGGGAATAGTATTCTTGATTTCCCAAGAGCAATACCTGTCAAAATATCAAGAGCAATGCCCTGAATCTTGATCAGAAATCTCTACCCTTAATTTGGCAGATCATGGGAGACACTTGCACACGTGGATGTCGATTTTGCTCTGTAAAAACTGCAAGAAAGCCACCTGCCCTTGATCCAGATGAACCACAGAACACTGCACTTGCTGTTTGTGATTGGAAGCTGGATTATGTTGTTCTTACATCAGTTGACAGAGATGGTTTGTTTTCTACATTTTCAGTCTATTTTAAGTTATTCAAATTATTGTTGATGTTGGTTCACTCAAACATGTCCTATGAATTTTTCGTATTTTTCCTATCATCACTCTCTTTCATCGATCTTTGATTTACTCTGCTTTAGACCTAGAAGATGGTGGAGCTGCACATTTTGCTGAAACTGTTAAACAAATAAAAAAAGAGTATGTAGTTGTTTTCTTCTAAACTGTATCTCTCAAAGGAAGCAATGAATAGTTCGGAATATCTGACTTTCCAAGGAAATACATGCAATTCAACTTGCACAAGCTTTTACACACCTAGACTCCTAGGCGTGCTTCTTCCTGCATGTCTGCAGAAAGCATACCTGGGAATTCAGGAGACTTAAATTGCTTTTTATTAATTGAAATAGGCTCAAAGAAATGCTAGTTTATTTTGGAAGTCCATTTAAATGCTATGTGTGGAATAATTTCTTCCTAAGAGGGCCTGAAGTAGTATTAATCAGCTTCAACCTGAAGAATGTCAAAGAGCTGGTTATCTCTTATGTGTTTTCAGCAGATAAATGGCCAATAGATTAACCTTTGATTTTTTTATTCACAATTTGGATAATGAGGGCGACGGTGAGAATCATAGTCAAAGAGTTTCCAGATCGCATGTTGATCTCAAAGATAGACCACCATTGAATAAGACGAGCCTACATGACCGTCAGTTATTGTACTACCATTGAATTAGAACCAGTATCGATGCTACCAATGAAAAATCATTGTACATTACATTAGAACATTTCAGGACAGGTATGTCCCATCCTCAGCTAAATAAAGGGAAAGTTTAGGGGTTTTTTTAACCAAAGTTGGGACCAATATAAAAGTAAAAAGCACGGAGGATGCAAACACAGGGCGTGCATATGCTCAAAAATTGACAAATATTGGAAAACTCCATTTCAGAAATTCTTCAATCTTGGTAGAGTGTTTGACGCCAGATTTTCGAGGCAATAAAGAGCAAATCGAATTGGTGGCAAACTCTGGTCTGGATGTTTATGCTCATAATATCGAAACTGTGAAAGGCCTACAATGGTAAGCATATTCTCCTTTTGTATTTTTGCAGCACGCAGGTGGCTCTTGAACTTATAGAGGTGACCCTTTTTATTTATGATTATACAAGTGAACAAAAGCAAATGCCCCGGGGTTACCATTGACAGCCATCTCTCCTGGTCTGACCACATATCAAGTACTTACAAAGCATTTAGCAGTAAACTTGCGTTTCTAATAAGGATTTTATTTTTCCCTCAAACAACTCTAGAAGAAATCTACTTCAAGACCATCATACCATCTGTATCATATGAAATACTAGTATGGGGAGCATATCTTGAGAGTAAGTTTTCACCCCTAGAAAAGCTGCATGCTCGCGCAGCAAGAACTATATGCAAACTCGAAAGAGGAATTAGGTCAGAACAGGCTATTTCAAAAAATGGGTGGATGGCATTGAGCTACATCTTTAAGAAAATGATCACTATATTCATGCACAATTGGTAATTCAATGGTACTGACTCACGTTTAGTACAGTTCTATGAGAAAGACCCAGCTAGAAGCTCCAGAAAAAGTAATCTGACGATAACAGGACTAAACAAGGAGATAGGAAGGATGTTAGTGAGATACAGAGGGCCAATTGTGTGGAACTACCTTCCAGTTAAACTAAAATCATCTGAGAACAGAGAGCATTTTAAATCTATGTTAAAAAGATAGACCTGTTAAGTAACCTATATTTCATTTGCTAAGGAAACATCTTTGAATCATAATGTTTTATACAAAGATTTTATCTATTTTTAGGAAATGTATACATAGCTTTATAATATTCCATTTCAGACTGTTCATTTTTAGCTTAAATTAGCTTCTAAGTCAAATTAATACAGGTAGAGCTGGCCCACATCAGCAGTTATACTGCCTGACCCCTGGCCTGCTTCATCAAATAAAGATATATGTATGTATGTATGTATGTATGTATGTATGTATGTATGTATGTATGTATGTATGTATGTATGTATGTATGTATGTATGTATGTATGTATGTATGTATGTACGTATGTATGTATGTATGTATGTATGTATGTATGTATGCATGTATGTATGTATGTATGTATAACTCAATAGGGATAAGACGTCAGTGTGAGTAAGCAAAGATCTGACTTATCCAGGGTGCAACTCAACGAGCCTTTACTGTATAGAGACATTCATCCATTCCCTAGCGTCAATATTACCGCTTTTAAAACCCACTCTTCCTCTCTCATATCACTTTGTAGCATAGCCCATCATATGAATTAAACAATACCCTCGCATAGCCCTCTGTATGAATTAGGCAATTCCAATCAAGGTAGGTACCCACTTCTTCTGTTAGAGGCTTTCGATAGGGAGTGAGTGTTATGCAAATATTGTTTGCTTTGCTTAATTGTTCTTTTCATGTTTTATGTTTTTGTTATTTTTGCTACCTACTACATGCATTTTTTAATATATCAGGCTTGTTCGTGACCCAAGAGCTAACTATAAGCAATCAATGGGTGTATTGGAACATGTGAAGACCTGCCATCCTCAATTGGTAACCAAGTCATCAATTATGGTTGGATTTGGAGAGACACATGAAGAAGTAGTCCAAACTATGAAAGGTATCTTTATAGCCCTCCTGTGGAAGATAGCCTGTACTCTCGGGTACTTAATACGAAGGAGGCCTTACTTGTTAAGAGGTTGGGAAATTTTTTCAAAATTATTAAGTAGGAATCTTGTCAGCCGGAGGGAAATTATCCAGATATCTGCCCTAGCATGCATTTAGTAATAAAATACCATTACAGTAGAAACAATATTGAAGCTGAAATTCCATTGTTTGAACCCCCTAAATAAGAACCCCAAAGAGGTTGAAATGGGAATGGTTCTTATATAATAGGTTTCATGTCATTTGATTTAAAATTTCAAGAGTAGAAACTTTCATAGACTGTTTGTGCTTTTTAATCACACAAGAGCTAGCAAGATTATTAAGCAAGATTTCTGACTTATAAGTGTCTTGTGATCATCAAGAATGATCAAGCTGAAAACAGTGTCAATGTGTGTAAGCCGTTTTTCTAGTATGTAATGACGGGGAAAGGCCTTAGGGCCTATAACAATGCACCGACAAAGGAAAAACTTAGAAAAGGGAGAAAGTTTAAGTGGATAAGATCAAGTTTGTTGATGTTAGATTTGAAAGATGATAAGTTGTAGGTTTCGGGGAAAGCAGGGGAAGGCATTGTGTTCCATAGTTGAGAAGTTCTTGGAATGAAAGATGATTTTTGAGCTAGAGTTCGCTGATTAGGTAACGTAACTTGGATAGGGTGAGATTGGGTAAAGCTTCTGGTTGTTCGAACACGCCTCACTGTACCAGGAATGATATTCATGATCTCCAGAGAGCATTGTCCATGAAAATATCGGTAGCAAATAGAAAGATCTGCAACCAGACGATGATAGGAGAGAGACTGGAGAGAATTGGTGAGGTTTGGATTGTTAAGAACCTTGTGCGGTACATGGGACCTTTGTTAAAAACCTTGCAGACCAGAATTAAGAACACCAATCCATCAATTAAGAACCTAGCCAAGCTACTCAGGAAAAGCCTAGGCTCTTTTATGTTGGTTTCTACTGTATTCGTGGTCAACTATATTCTATGGCACTTTTGGAACAAATTAGCAATGAAAGTTGGTAGATTATCTAATACTATAGCTACACTCAAAACATGAATGCAATGGTATGGTATCTTTTCAAAAATACGTGATATGAACGAAATACTTCCTGACATAATTGACATGGGCCCTTGACACTTCAGCTTGTTAGAATAATGAACAGTAATAGGGTCTGGCAGGGTGGGAAAAATCTGAAAAATTAATAAGCGTTCCCGGAGTTGTACCAAGCACCCAAGATTTCTTTAAATGCCTATGTGTGTACTGACGTTATATTTTTAGGGAAGCTCTCACCTCTCATTATGTTTTGAAATTCGTCCAGGTTTGCTTAGATATCATCTCTACAATAATCGGGCCTCGTTATTTGTGTGTCTTTTTTCTTGTAAGCCATTATTAACTAGTCTGTTGATACTACAGAACTTTACCACAGCACGAAAAAGTGGCAACATTCTTTCAAAAAGCTTTTAAGTATGTCAAAAGAATGTTGCCGCTTTTTCATGCTGTGGTAAGCCATTGTTGCACTTATTTGATAAAAGAGGTATTATGCGTAAAAGATCACTGGCTTTCTCAAATCTATTTGCAGCTGCAAGGGCTTATTTCTTCAATTTATTTTCTAGTTAACTGTAAGCCATTCAATACTTGTGTAGTTGTGAAGAACAATGTTGCTTAGAAAGCCTGCTTTACATCGATGCTCAACACCACTAGGTGCTGAGAGATATTTAATTAAAAAGTGATCAATTCTGCTGAGGTGCTGTAAACAGCCCAGCTTCAGTGTATTATGATTAGCTAGCTGTCCTTCTTACGAAAATTTCATGCTGATCATTCAGAGCATTGTTGCATCCTCTCAAATGTAGAAATACCATCAAAGCACTGTGGACAGCAAAATACCAAAAGCACTTTTTAAAGCATTTTATCTATGTTTTGTTTTTCTACTGATTATCTATGTTTCGCATTCACTGATTTCAGTCAGTATTTCACCTCTTGCTTAGGCATTATACAGTTTAACTTTTGTTTCAGATTTGAGATCTGTTGGTGTCGATTGTGTAACCCTTGGTCAATACATGCAGCCAACTACCAGTCACTTAAAGGTATCAAATTTTGTCCACAAACTTAATTGTTGTACAAATATGGACATACCTATAAGTAGTCACAATGTAAATACGTCACTGTGCATAGCTCTTCAAGGTAGATTTTGCATTCCGAATTTAAAGGAGTGGTACTCTTGTTTGAGTTAAAGGGGTGCATTGAATTAACTTTTTGGTCCTACTGTTCCTCTTTTTTGTCTTTTGTTTCAGGCAAATTGTCATAGCTCTACCTTTGTCCCAGAAAGGGCTGAATGATATCTTTCTGGGACTGACTGATAGGTTTATGGAGGCCTTCAATCCTCTAATGTGCACCATTGATTTAATTTATAGGTTTGAGTTTTTTCACTAATTCCATACCTCGCTGAATTTTGACTTATCATTCAATATGCACCATTGTGTTTTTGTATTTACAAAGGTAAAAGAGTATGTTAAGCCTGAGAAATTCAAGGAATGGGAAGAAATTGGCAATGCTTTAGGATTTGCATATACTGCCAGTGGCCCCTTAGTTCGCTCTTCTTACAAAGCTGGTATGTTTTTGTAAATTTAACTGTATTAGCTATAATCTTTTCTTCATTTCTTATGCTATTGGTCTATTTGACTATGCTTTTATTTTTGCAACGATTGATGCTAATGAGAAGAAATAAATCTTACTTTCTCAGTTGTAGCCGTGAAATGACATTAATTCGGTTGCAAGCATGAATGCTTCTTACCTCAAAAAATGAACTTTCTCTGTTGTAATTTAGTTCAAAACAAATTACTGTATGTCATTTTGTTAATTGTAACACACAATGTCCAGATTCACACGAACCTAACCCCCTTGTCATTTGGACTCAAGCATTTGGTTATAAAGAATATATCTCATTTTATCTTTTTTTGCTAATAGCTTCTCCTTGTTTATTCGAGTTTTCTTTATTTTCAAGGTGAGTTTTTTCTGAAAAACTTGGTTTTGAGGAGAAAAGAAGAAACTTAAATTATGCGTGTTGTGATACTATTGAATTATGTAGGCCCTTGTGGTGATTTAACCTTGTTCTTAATACTAGAAATTGTACATATTACTTATACTTCTATCAAACATCTATTGCACTTTATCATTGGAAATAATCGATTAATGAGTTGACTATATGTAATGTTGTTGACCATTTCGTTGTGTCTTTTCCAGCTGATTTTATTCTTTCTCGTTTTACTTCTACATTTTCCTTCTGCATTGTGATAGAACAGGTAGTAGCAGAAATTCAGTGTGGAAATCAATCACTTGTAATGTCAAGATAAATAATTTCAACAGCATTCTTCTTAAAAATAGAAAAAATTTGATAACATATCTCTAATTCTTTCTCGTGAAGGAGGACAATTGCTTGCTTCTATAAAATTTTCAAAACACAGCATTTTTGTTGCAAAACCTTACAGCTTTACAAAAGACTTCGAAAAATAATATCATTCTTAGGACCTTTCGAGCATCGGTGCCTGTAGTGAAGTGACAATTATTCCTCATTTGAAATTGCTCCATTTCTTATACTGGAAAATTGTCGTGAATGCATACGGCACAGGGGCATGGGCGCTGGAGGACGTCAAATTTAGGGGGGCTGTAAATTTGCTGCCCAAAATATCAAATAGAGCTGGAGAGCAAGAAGAAAAGTTGGCCAGATTTCCTATCGGTCTTTCAGAAAATTTTCCCTAGTGAAACGGATTTCTGCCCAACTTGGGGACTGCAGCCACCCCTCCACCTCCTACGCTTATGCACAGGGGCAGCCCCCCTGCCGTCCGCCAACGAAGCAAGAAGGACGAGATGTTTCCTTTGGAATAAAGTACTTCTTTATCAACACAAAGATTATAAGTGCATTTCATTGTGCGCCCTGTGAATGAATCTCGATCCCTTGCCCTTTGCTCGTTCAGACTTCCCTAGGACTTGCTGCGTGCACGAGAACCTTTTATATTCATGATTTTCACACAAAGCAGCTGGTGCTTGACAACGAGCAAATCACTACAACAACAACCAAAACAAAGATCATAAGGTCACCGTCATCTATTCTTAAGGTAGTAGGAGAATAATGGATGCAGAAATTGAAAGACTTAGAGAAGAAATCAAGCAAGAAAGCCAAGCAAAGTATAGAGTGCTTCAATCGTTTTGTTACTGATATTCCATGGCCCTATGCTGTTAATCGTATAGAATATCGTCTTTACCCCCATGGATGTCATGTTACAAACTGTCACAAAAAAAGAAAACAAGAGCCCACTCATTGTTGTTCAAAACAGATATTATATGAAAGAAATACTGTTTTTTTAATGAAGCACTGTATTAGACCGATCTAGCACATGCCACTCACGAAGAAGTATTATTATTATAGATATGTTCAACCAACCAAGATTGTTCCTAAGTTTTTCTTGGGAGAGGAAAGTGGGGTGTAGGACCTTCATTTTGCCGGCAAAAAATTGGCGTGTTTTCGAGCTTTCTTTTATACCGCCGCACCTGGTTGTTCTTAGTGGGTGCCTGGAATACACAAGTTTGACAAAATTGCCAGCAGAAATTTCAAATTTGGTCATTTGCCAGCAGAATTGTTCTTCAAGATGTGACACCCCTCTACTGCATCTCATTACACACCTTTTTATAAACGGAACAACTTTGTAAGGGACCTACATGTAGGAAGCAAAGTATTGAAAGAGCTTATACCACTAAAGACAAAATCCCTATGGAACATCTCTATTTAATAAATATTGATAACTGCAAGCAATCAAGATAAATTTCAGAGTTTTGATATTTTCTTATATCTGCACCATTTCAATGGCAGTGCATGTGCAGTGAAAATTAAGAAGCTAGGAGCTTTTACTACTAAAATTTGGTCATTAGGATTCCAAGGATAAGGAACTTTGAAACTAGGCCTTAGGCTAAGTTCCTTTAAAAAAGCATGTAAGTAACTATTTAAGGATACTGCAATGGAACAGTGCAGAATATCATTCTACAGACTTCATTTGCAAAACAGGGATGGCACTGAGACCATATCATATTGTTCCAACAAGCCTAGGAGAGTTCAAGTATTCATGATTCAGAAAAATTGTTGATTAACTATTTGTGGTTTAACTGGGTGATGATTTTTCAACACAATTTCAAACAGCAATCTTTTGTCCTAGGCAAGTCAAAGTGCAAAACTATTTTCCCTTTTTCATATTGAGCTGGTTATGGGGTTTTATTTGGATTTTGGGAGGCAGCTTCTCCCATGACACTCCATGGCACCAACCATATCAGCAAGCAATTGTTTAAAAAGTTGCTTTGAAACTCCAAAAGTTCACCTTCATCATTTATTCTTTTTCTTTATGTTTCTTAGATTTTTTATCAGTCCTGGTTTATCACATGCATTCATGCCATAATTTTTATATTTCATCCATGCAAAATTGTTATTTCAGAGAAATGCTTGTACAATCAATTGCTGACCTAGAAGTTACAACAAGTGAATTAAGCATGGAATTGGAAGATTATGAAGGAGATGATGGTGGTATGATGTTTTTCTTATGTTAATATTCTTCCATGTCAGTTATAAAATGAATAATCTGCTAGTGTCCCAAAGTTGCTAATTCTAATTGTCAGTTAGTGCTAAAGCTTGCTAAGTGGAGATGCTATGAAGAACAGCTTAGAGTAAAAGCCATTGTTGAACACCACAAAACCGCAGAAAGCAAAAGCTGACAAAAACTGCACAACCACAAAACTGCACACACAAACCACAAAAACATCTAGCAAAATCATGAGAATGGACCAGAATTTCTTCACCTTTTGATACATATGCAGGCCTACCAAGCTACATCAAAAATGAAGTGGGAAGAAATGGCAAGCTGTTTTCTTATTGCACAAAATGCAAGCTATGATTTAAGCTTTGGTTCCTACCTATTAACCTATTTGTATTTCAATGCTTGTACCATGGTGTCATTCTTGCTACACTTCAAATGAGAAATTCCATTGCACATTGTGGAAGGGAAGGAATGGTGAACAAGTAGGCAAACTTGATGAATTATTAGCTTATTTGTTTAATAGCACGAAACATGCCAAAAGTGTCCAATATGAATTTATGATGCAAGAATGGCTTTAGTAACTTATGAATGCAAGAACTCCTTCTGAAGATAGTCATGCATGAGAAATTCAGGACAAGGGGTAAAATACGGGAACTTTAGCAGGCTTTCATATGTTAGAATACTCTTTATGTACATAAATAAAACAATGTGCAAGTCAATAAACAGGGTATGTGTCAGTGTATAGCATTACCTATCCAAGCAATATCAAGGTTGGAATTTACTTCCCTTATACTTAAAGATGGCAATAAGATACTAGCCAAGGCATCTCGTCAAATACTGATAGAGAGGGCACTTAAATGTGTCTTGGTTATTGTAAAAACTACAGTATTGCTACTGTAGTTTGTTCTATTGTCTATAAATTGATTTAATACCAGAAATCTTCCCAGAATTTCTAATCTCACATCCTTGAATACATTGGTGTAATCTATGAGCTTGATTGAGAGCTTGATGAATCAAGTACTCAGAATTTGCTAGTTTTAGGACCTGGTTAAAGCTGTAAAGTAAAAAGACAATGTATCACATATCCTATGATCAACATTTTGTCTGCATTTTTGTGAGCCACAATTTTTCTTTAATTCAACAGATTTTTATTACATGTAGTTTACCCTCATGAGTGCCTTGCTTGACCCAAGCAGGGCCAATTGGCTTAAATATAGAAATGTAAATTTCCAAACAATCCAAATACTCATTCCAAATAAATGACTGCAAGCCTTCTTGTGATTACCAATCATTTTATGATTTGAAGTTTGTTTCTTTGAAAGACTTTTTGCTGTAAGTAAACATGTTGAAAGCCAGAAACTTCTCATACAGCTACAGTACATGCAAGATATAGCATTTTATGAACACTGCAAAAACCACAAAAAACACAACACAAAGCTGCAAAACCAAAATTTTGAAAACCACAGTTGGTGTTCAGCACTAATAAAAGCCATCAGTGTTTTCTCTTTATGACAACCTCAGTCAACTACTAAAAAGCAACACATTACTCTAGTAATTAATTTTTTATGCTATACCCAAAATAGGTATAAAAGTGCCTCATGAGCCAGGTATAAACATACTCCCAGGACACAAGCACAATGGAGTACTAAATGTGAATACACAGCTGCCTTCATGCAATGGTAGTAGTATATGACATAGTGCATGTAGATTATATCAAAACAATATTCAATCACAATGCTGTATTGCACTTAGCACAAATATGGAGTTTTGTGATGTTTCTCCTGCATTAGTATCCATGGGTAGACAGCATTTTCTATCAATTTTTTGAATTTCTATGCCTTTAATGCATTCTGCTTACATGCCCCTCTAGGAGCATTGCTGAAGAGATAGTCTTCTGGTAATACCATTCAGTCACCCTATTCCCATTTCTGGATTTATTTTCAAACTTAGCATGTAGACTCAGATTATCAGTGATTGGAATTGGACTGTTTTGCTTTTCCAGAAGAAGCATGGAAAGAGAGATATAATGAGCAAGTGGAAATGAATAAAAATGTTGAAAAGCAAATTGCCATGCTTAATGAAAAGATGAAGGAACTCAATAAGGAAATTGAAAACTCAGGTAATTGGTCTTCACAGAAATCAACTTAGCTGCTGGAAGCTAGGTAACTGTGACTGCCCATGCTTCATGAGAATCTATTCTACAATTATTTTTTTTATTTTGCTGATATAATTTACAAGCTGAAATGAAGGAATGCACTTCTGTATGAGTTAAATATATGACCTGATCTCTCTTTTCTTTTGCAAAACAAAGCTTTCAGAAGTAGCATTTAAATGTTCACCAAAGAACTTTTGACCCTCTTGTGTTCTCCTTCAGGGATTTGATTAGTGTTTCTCTCCTTTTTGTTGTTTGCTCTTGGTAGCTTATCAAAGATTATTCCTCTGCATAAGAGGACAGATTTAGGAGGTGAGTATTGAGGATGTAGCATTATGAAAGGTGTTGAGTCCATTCCCTTCAGATACCTGGACTATGAAGCGACACCAGTTTTTCACATCTTTAACATTTACTTTTTTGGTAGAAAGTCTCCAGCCTGGACTATTAAGAAATAATCCTGTTGCTGCAAAAGAACTCTTAATATTTTGAAGCTTGCTGAGTGGTACAAAAATATTGCATAATATGCCTAATGGAATTAAAATATTGAGGGGTGTGATATCCCCTACACATGGGCGTATGAGGATATCAAATTTATGGGGGCTGTAAACTTTCTGCCTAAATTTCCTATTGTTCTTTCAGAAAATTTTCCCAAATGAGACAGATTTCTGCCCAACTGGGGGGTGCTGCAGCCCCCCTACTACCCTGCCTCCTACATTTATCCCTTACATCCCAGTGGTAAATCTGTATATGTCTGCCCATTTCATCAATAGTTGACATTCAAAAGGCATGTTGATAGATCCTTCCAGCGATGTCCCAAGACACTTTCCATTGGGGAGGAATTTTGACCATTTAGCCAACTACTGTTACTAAAAAGAAAGTTACGGAAAACACTGTGGCCAACTCTCTTGTAGGATGGCCAGCTTATTGACCAACTTTCTTGCAAATTCAAAAATACTGGGGACGTGATGCCCCCACCCCATGTCCCCAAAGGCACACTGCTGGATCCTTCATGTAGATAATCTATTACATTACTTTTCACAATGAATGATCTATTCATTTGCTACATTCAAAGGATCAAATCTGCAAGGATCAGATCTCGATCAGCTAAATGAGGTATGCTTTCTTAGCTATATGCAATCGTTCATAATTAAACATTCAAACACACTATAATTTACCCGTGCCCAAATGAAAAATTTTGCATGGTTTTGCCCCCTATAAAGTTATCAGCTTGTAGATTTAAATAGTCAGGCAGAGTCTTGTCACTCCCAGGACTTTTTATCCAGCTACATACTTAGCTCAATTGTTTACACGTATACACGTGCACTTGCATGTAGCCTTTAATGATGTTTTGACCGGTACTTTGTCTTCATAGATCGATCTGAAAAAGTTGCTTAAACATTGTTCAAAAGAGAAGCGTGAACTGGAAGGATATCGTAGGGATTTGGAATGGCAACTAGATACTGAAGCGAAGGCAAGTTTTTTATTTATCACCTTCGGATTTTACTAGAACTAAGCCACTTGAATGAAGAACTATAATTGCCGTCTCCAACATCGTCTTTTCCTGAAGTGCAAAGGTGCTATTATCCCTCTAAATCATTAGGGTAAACTGAGCGTTTACTATTCATGTTCTTCCTTCAACTCTTTCTTGCAGCATATTTTGTAAAACATCGTATACTCCTTACATTTTTGCAGTATACGCTCAGTACCTGAATTTTTTGAAAAGTTTAGTTTTGACCAATACTAGTACTCTCCTTTTTTAAAGGAATATTTAACTTTTCTCCGAGCCTCAATATTCATAAATTTTCTGATTTTGAGCCTTGAATTATTCTTAAATTATTCCTAAATACCAAAGGTGCAACTTCACCTAAATATTTAAGGAATATATTCCAATCTTGTATTGTCAAATGTTATATATGGGCAACATTCCTGTATGGCTCTGAAACGTGGACAATAACGAAGAGTATAGCAAAGAGGATAAATGCTTTTGAAACGTGGATCTACAGAAGAATGCTTAGAATACCTTGGACAGCACACAAGTCAAACAATGAAATTTTCACAATGATAAGCAGCAAAAAATTCGAAGAGATGGACTACAAAGATTACTGGTTGTAGGAAAGCTAGGTGGGAAAAGAGGGAGAGGAAGTCCTAGAACCTTATCGATGGATAATTTCAAAGAATGGACAAAGTTAAGCATTGTTTAAAGAAAGCAGACGACCGAGAAAGCTGGAGATCCATGACAATCAACCTGCTGCGAGCAGATGACACACAATGATGATGATGATGATGAT